>CAUYSK010047477.1:0-73372 GCA_963575035.1 Avahi laniger | reverse complement strand
TACAGGCATGCGCCGCCATGCTCGGCTAATTTTTTCTATATATATTTTTTTAGTTGTCCAGATCATTTCTTTCTATTTTTTAGTAGAGACGGGGTCTCACTCTTGCTCAGGCTGGTCTCGAATTCCTGACCTTGAGCAATCCACTCGCCTCGGCCTCCTAGAGTGCTAGGATTACAGGCGTGAGCCACCGCGCCTGGCCAAAGTGAACCATTTTTTATCTTTTGTCCCATATTTTTACTGTACTTTTTCTACGTTTAGATATAGTATTCAATACTGTAACAGGCTGTACAGAGTTGTAAGCCTAGGAGCAATGGCCTATTCCCCTACAGCTTAGGTGTGTAGTAGGTTATACCACCTAAGTTTGCGTAAGTACACTATGACATTCGCACAATGACAAAAATCGCCTGACAAATTTCTCTGAATGTATCCCCATTGTTAAGCAACACATGACTATATATATAAAAATCTGTTTTCTAATCACCTCCAGAACAATGGTAAATAATGGAATATCCTTGGATTATTCTTGACTTTCACAGAAATGTTTTCTCATTTGCATCATGGTAGCTTTTGCACTGAAACAGACATACTTACGATGTCAAAGAAATTTCTAATTCCTGTCTTTTCAGCATCTCTAAAGATGATCGTATAATTTCTCTTAATCTGTTGATATAGCAAATTATAAGTGAGACTGTCCTGTCTTTTAAAGTAGTATGTGTATATGCCATCTTAGTCACATTTTCATACGCTTACTTCATAAATAGAAGTTGGAAGATTTCAAGTGGAACTTTTTGGAATAACCCAATGGTAAATTTCTTCTGGAAGGAGTGTACACCAATGTTAACCACTGTATTGCTAAATCTCTATCATATAGCATTTTCAATTTTCAAATCACTATCAAATAAATTAGATCACTTGATTTTTCACAGCATTACTAACTAGAAAGCAGGAATTATCCCCATTTTGTAAATAAGAAAACAAAGGCAAAAAGAGACTTAATGGCCCATCCATGGTCATAAATATGACAAGGGGCAGGGCAGTTATTTCCAAGCTTTTCCCATTAAAGCACGTTGTCTTTTTAGTGCTCAAGATAAAATGGTTCAGTATATCATAGACATCAATAAACAATTACATTATTCAAGATTCATACCACATTTGAATTACAGATATGGCTAATATGGTAGGAACTTATGAAATAAAACTGTGGACTTTACTAATAGTAAAGTGAAGCCACTAAAGGGTTATCATGCAGGGGTATAATCAGATTTGCTACCTACAATGAGTATTCTGGCTGCAATGTGGACAGCGGATGGGGAAATTATCAGGAAAGCGGTGTCACATAAACCAAGAAGTATGGAATGGGCAACAGTAACAAATGCTACTGGGAGATAAAGTAGGAAGGATTGAAAACTGTCTATTAGATTTAATGACGAGTCACTAGGAGACCTGGTAGTTGTGGCGCAGTAGTGCAAATAAGCAGCAGCCAGTCTGCAGAGGATTATAGAGAGCAGGAGAGAACATGTTGGAGAGAACAATATAGATAACCCTCTAAACAAGTTTCATTATAAAGAATGGGAACAAGCAAACGTGGGGTACATCTTTCTTTTAAAGATGGGAGTGATCTGAGCACGAAAGGAAGACATACACAGAGTGGGAGAGGCTAAATATACAGTACAGGGAATATCTGAACAAAATACCTGGAGTCAGCAGGAGGAAAGGGAACCCACAGCAGTGATGGAGTAACCTCTGGCAGGACAATCTCCTCTTCCATTTCAAGAGGTCGGAAGGGATAAGCTGGAGGTCAGACCAACCAAAGGGTGCTTGCTCCTGATAACTTTGCTGCCCAACATGGTAGCCACTAGCCACATGCCGGCCACCCCAAACTGAGAAGTGCTCTAAGTGTAAAAAGCCCACTGAATTTTGAACACTTGGTAGAGGGGAAAATGTAAACTAATCTCATCAATATTTTTCATGTTGAAATGATTTTAGATATACTGGGTAAATACATATTAAAATTAATTTTACTTGCTTCTTTTTACCTTTTTAAATGTAGGTACTAGAAAATTTAAAATTACATAATTACATATAAAGTTTGCATTATATATTTATAGGAGAGTACTACTCAATAATCTTTTCATTGCTGCAGAAAAGCTTAAGTAGTTTGACATGTTTAATAAAGTAAATCAAGAACATAAATAGAGACAGTCCTAATACTCAATAAGTTTTAATGTAAGATTGGTCCTGGATAATCTTCTATGGAGATCTACTACATTTAAACAAGTTTACCTTTTTTGTAAAATTGATATGAATTGATACTTGTTTAATACAATGAGCCTATTATAACATTTTCAAAAATGGAAAACTGAAAAAGTTAGACATTTTGCATATAAGTAATTATGGATTACTTACTACTCCCTATGTAACCCAAATTTCTAACCGAAGGATTGGAGAATGCAGTAATCATATTAAGTGCCATTAGGTAGGCTGTGTCTGAGGAATTAGATATCTTCATTTCTCTTGACAATAAGGGACAGACATAAAGACTGATCTTGAGGCTATCACAAGCAGACTGGAGCCACCAAATGGATGGACCATCATGATTTTTCACCTCAGGAATGTGCTTCTATTTCATACAAGATGGTCATTATTACTGAAACTCAGTATAAGGTGGATTTGGGTTATTTTTTTCCAGGAATGGACTTTTCGTTTGTGTAGTTCTCACAAGAGCCTCCCTCTTTGTACATGGCTATCCAATGAAAATGTCTTCATGATTAAGGTTTGAGACCTACATTCCTTAAAAGGCAACGTGACCTAGTAGAGTTATAAGAAATCAAACATACTACTGAGGAAAAAAAACACAAAAGTGCAAATTCTGACAGCATAAAAGTAGCCAACAACTACCTCCCCTCTAAATCCCAAAGGAAAAAAAAAACTTGGACTCATTTTAGATGACAAAGTAGGTCAATGGTGCCCAATAATGTTCTATTTCTAAAATTCACATCGCCATTCCACTCGGTGATAATGAACACCAATGGGAAATTGGAACGCCCAAGTGTCTACAAACTATGTGAGCAGATGGTTTTCCCATCTGTGGCTTTCCATTCCTCCGCAGCAGTCAAGGATATTATAAATTCACTTCAGTAGCATCTCTGTCCCACACCTGCTAACAAAAGTATTCAGTCCCAAAGCAGTCATCTAGAAACCAAGAGTTTCCCAAAAAGGCTGATATTTGGTTAAAGTAATGAGTTAACTGATAGAATCACAGACTCCCCCAGAGCCTAGTCTGAATTCACTCACGGGAAACTAAACACAGACTAAAATCTTTTTCCCTCATTTATTCTTTCTACAGTAACACATCAAATATTTGTATTTTGTTTACTCTTTTTAAACATCTACCAACTCATCAATCCTCAGAACAATCTTATTGGGAGTACTATTATCAATTTCTAAAATAATGAACTGTTGAAAAAGCACTGGCAAAGAGTGGTTAAGTAACTTGCTTCGGGTCACACAGCTAGTAAATGGGGGGACTGGAGGGCTGAGATTCAACCCTGAGCGCGGCCAGGATCCAGAGCTGCGGTTAATGACTGTTAGAGCATCTTCGCTGCGACCAAGGCGAGCCAGGGAAGGACGGGACCCTCAACCTCGCCCACTATAGACTCTAAAACATAATTCCTTAAGAGTCCAGGTTTCATTTCGTTTTTAAGGAGTTCAGCGACATCAGTGCTCTTGCGCCAGGAGGCCAGCCCTTGGAAGACACTGCTTCCTTTCTAAGGCAACTACAGGTTCTTATTTCAGGACTAGGTTCCAATATTTTAGTTTTTAAAAGTAGGAACTGCATAAAACAGGTGGCAAAAACAGGCTGCAGTGCGAGGACCCCGAAACCTTCGGTCCCCGCACACTCGAGTCTGAGAAACAGGCCCAGAACAAGGTCCCCTCTAGCTCGCCCGGGCCACCCGACCTCCCCCAGCGATCCAGTGGAGCTGAGCTTCGCCGCTGTCCCCGCCTGGCTCCTCGGACGCGGCGCCCTGGGCTCGAGGCCACGAAACTCCGGCCCCAGCGTCGCGCACGCTCCCCGCGAGGGCGGCAGGGCCCCCCAAGTGCGCCCTCCCCCCGCCGCAAGCCCGCGTGGGGCACCGCACCCCCGACCCGGGCTCCCCAGCCGCCCCCCGAGACGCCAAGCGGCGACCCCCGAGCACCGCGGGCCAGGTACGCTCGCGACTGCCTCCCGCCGAGGGGGGCTTCGGGGCTGAGGGCCTTCCAGACCTCTGCCCGCCCCCGCCGCAAGCCCGCGCCTACCGAGCCCCAGGCGAGCCATGCCGAGCGCCGGGCCCCGCGCAGTCGCCGCCACCGCCGCCGTCTCAGCTCTGCCGCGCACCGCGCCCCCGCGCCCACGTCCCGCCCTCGGTCAGTCCAGGAGACGACGAGCGGGCCGCGCGGAGGCGGGCCGGATGGCGCTCGCCAAGCCGTGGCCGCGGCTCATTGGTCCCAGAGCGGTTCGCTCACTCGCATAGCCAATGGGAGGCGGCCGGGTAGAGGTTACCGGTTTGGTTTTTTTTCACGGGGGTGGAGGCGAGGGGCGGAAGGAGGGGTCGCTGGGGGCGGGGCCTGCCAGGCCATCCGCTTCCGTCCCCTCTGGTCCCCTGGGCCTTTCCTGGCCTCTCGGTACTTCTACCTGGCTTGGCGGAGGCCAGTACTGGGATGTCTTGTCTCAGTTTCTCAGTCTCTCCGCGTCCACCTTTCTTCTGACTTGTCGTCCCAGCCCTCACTCATCCACTGCCCCTCCCATCCTCCTCATCCCGCGGGAGAGTAACTCTCTTTGGGCCCTGAGTGCATCTACGACCTTACTAGTCGTTCCACTTTTGTCCAGACGAGTATTTCGTCAAAACACATTTGCTAAGCACATGCTATACGAACATAATTCGACAAGTTGAATTACTTGCAAAGTTCCTGCGTCCAGGGCGCATGACTGTGCAAAGGCTTTTCCATGTATCATCTCTTTCTCTAGAACCCAAGGGGCTTGAGTTGCAGGGCTCCTTACTTAGAGCGCTGCCACTGCATCCTGGGGGAGAGAGGGCTGGCAATGCGTTCACGTGGGCATGTGTTTTGTAAAATTTGTAAAAGTAAACTCTTTTAGGCATAACAAGTTAAGAACACTGTATCTTGCCGCTCTGATTCCCTCTACTGTGTTTGGAGTGGACGCAGGTTTTTTGTTTTTGTATTAGTAATTTCTCTGTACTGTAGTGTTGAATGCGTAAGACAGCTCTGACTCTGGCTTAAGCATTCATGGACACAGGGGGCCAGGAGTGGTGGGGCTGGCTGGTGGGCTTCCTGGAGAAAATGGTACTGCAGCTGTGGTTGGAAGATTTGTCAGGCAAACCAGATTCAAAGGTACACTCAATCGTCTGAAATCACAGGGGCCTATCCAATAATCCACATACCAGCTCTGATTTACTTCAGGGAGGCTGCTTGTCCTGGGATGGGAATTCTCAGCTTTGGTGCCCCAGGATCCTCCGTATGTGCAAGTGCCTGGGAAGCCCACCCAGTGATCTGAGTGGGCTGTTTGTGGGTCAGAGCAAATGGCTGTGACAGTGAAGAGACAGTTCAGCTTGAGGTGCAATGGTGAGTTTGTTTTTCAGATTCCTTCCCTGCACTTTACATATTTCCCCCCTTAAGTATTCTACTGTTGCTGATGGAATTACAGTGAGGTCCTTTTCTTGCCAGAACGAAGGGATTTAGTTCCTCCTGCTCACAGAGGACCCTCTCATTTCTTTTCATGCCAGGTTAGCCAAGTTAGTGTGTTACTTCATGTTAAACAGTATTATCTGAAATACTTCCATTCACTAAAAGAAAAGAGATAATGATGCATCCTCTGACAAGTATTCTTTGGGTCATATATTCAACTTTGTCTATATACCTATAGGCAAAGAAACAGGTTCTCATGGTAAGTCAGAAACTTTGTCCCCATGGGCCACGGACATCACAGTTTCCATTATGCATTAATGGATGGAATTTGTCGACCGCAATCTCTCCAGGCCAGCTGTGTCAGGACAGTAATACTGCTCAGAATGGAACCTTCTAATCAAGGCAGCTCACACTTTCGGTGCCTTTTATGACCTGTGTGGTCTCTGCACCAATCTGCTTCAGGACTGAACCTCTTGGAAAAACAGAGACAAGACATAATGAATGCCCTGCTAAATATTCTAGGGCACTGGTTGTTCTCCCGGGCTGTGATATGGAGTGTAGCTCCATAGGTGCACGCCTCCACGAAGACTATGCACGTACAGGCTTCCAAAAATGCACCAGGATAAGTGTCATTCATTTTTTTTCATTAAAACAAAATGCATAATGTTAAAAGAAAAACTTTAGTTGAATTAAATTTAATAGAGTTTGAGGAAAGAATGATTCTAAAATCTGGCAGCCCCCCAAACTGGAAGAGGTTCAGAGAGACTCCCCGGCTGCCACATGGCTGGAGAGGATTTATGGACAGAAAAAGGACAATGGTGTACAGAAAACGGAAGTGAGGTCCAGAAGCAGCCAGATTGGTTACAGCTCAGCATTTGCCTTTTTTGACTTCAATTTGGACAGTTGACCACCTGTGATTGGCCAAAACTCAATGATTGGTACACGAGTAGGTTACAGCTGTTTACACATCCAGTTCAGGTACAGTTCACTATGTACAGAGAAACCTTTAGGCAGAACTTAAAAATATGTAAAGAGGCAGACTTAGACTAAATGTAATTGAACAATATTAACGGCGTAATTATGGCAGATACTGTCCCAGACACAATCACTGGCCCCAGGGAGCACGAAGTCAGCAGCAGAGAGGCACGTTACACTGCAGGAGCCTCCTGTTCTGATAAAGAGGAGCCCCTGGTAAAATGGGGCAGGACGAATAACATCTTTTTTTGTCTGTTTCTTCACTGTAGTAAAATACACATACACTTTGCCATTTTACCCATTTTGTTGTTGTTAGGGAGAGGTTTCCAGTAAAAGCTGAAAAACCTGTTATGCAGATTTTTAAAAAACTGGAGCACTCATTCATTTTTAAGTGTACAACTCAGTAGCATTAAATACATTCACAATGTTGTGCAGCCATCACCATCATCCATCTCCAGAACTTTCCCCAACCAGAAACTCTGTACTCATTAAGCAATAATTCCTCACTCCTTGCTCCACCAGCCCTTGGTCACTTCTATTCAATTTCGGTTTTTATGAATTTGGCTAATCTAGGAACCTCATATAAGTGAAATCATATTTATCCTTTGTGTCTGGTTTGTTTATTACACATAACATAATGTATGTATGTTAACATACATGTTTTCAAGGTTCATCATGTTGTAGCATGTATCAGAATTCAATTCTTTCCTAAGGCTGAATAATATACCACATTTTGTTTATCCACCCATCTGTTGATGGACAGGGTTGTTTCCACCTTTAGGCTACTGTTGTTAATGCTGCTGTGAACATGGGTGTACACGTATCTGAGTCCCTGCTTTCAATTCCTTGGGTACTACCTAGGAGTGGAATTGCTGGCTCGGATGTAAATCTATGTTTAATCTGGGGGGGAACCACCAAGCAGGTTTCCACAGCAGCTGCTCCGTTTTCTATTCCCGCAGCAATGCACGAGCAATGTAATTTCTGCACATCCTCGCCCACACTTGTCACTTTCCGTTTTTTTGATCATAGCCGTCCTAATGGGTATGAAGTGAAGAACAATCTGTGAGCTGAGCATGGAAGAATGCACAGAACCAGTCAAGCAAAGAATGGGAAAGGAATATTCCTCCAGAAGAGGCAGCAGTACCTGCAAAGGCAGGAAGGCCTGAGAGTTCTGGGACCCCCGAGTAGAATGGAGAAGTGGGGAGGCCAGGGAAAAGGCTGGGGTGCCAGAGAGAAGCCAGACACGGAGGGCCACGGAGATTGCCGAGGCAGTCAGACTCTCCCGACAGCAGCGGGCCCCAGGAGAGGAGCAGCAGGGCAGCTTGGAAGAGAGCGCGCGGGGTCTGCAGGCAGCCAGCTTGGGCAAGAATTCCCAGCCCCGTCATCCGCGGTGCGTCCTTAGCAAGTTACTCGACCTTCAAGCTTCGGCCTCCTCAGCTGTCAGCAGGGATATGACTGGACTTTGTCACAGGATTGCTAGGAGGTTTCAGTGAGGCAATCCATGAAAATCACTTCACACAGCATCTGACCAGGACGTGGGCTCCCTGAATGCGAGCCATTGTTATGAAGGGGTGTTAATGGTCGTCCTGATAAAATAACAATAGTGCATTCACCTGAGAAGACTGACTGAGCATGGCAAGGTGTCAGCCGCAACCCAGCTGCCATGGAGGACACAAAGGTAAGCGGAGCCTCTCTGCCCAGTGAGCCACTGCGGAGACCCTGAGGAAGGGCCCACATTGGACTCTGGAGTCAGAGAAGCTGGGTTAGAATCTGTGGCAGATTATGTAAATTTTCTGCCAAATGACTGGTGTCAATATAAGAAGAGAGAAAGACACTAGGGAAGCCTGTGCACAGGGAAGAGGCCCCGCGAGGGCACAGCAGAGGCAGCTGTCTGCAAGCCAAGGAGAAAGGCTTCAGGAGAAACCACCTCGGCTGACACATTGATCTTGGACTTCCAGCCCCTAGAACTGTGAGAAAATAAAGTTCTGTTGTTTAAGCCACCTCGCCTGTGGTATTTTGTTGTGGCAGCCCTGGAAAGCTAATGGAATCCCCACCAGTTGAACTCACGTATGCTGCGCGGTCCAATCAGCGTGCGTAGAGGGGAGGTATGCCACTTCCAAGCAGAAGATGGAAGAGCCTGCAGGCGGTTGTGCTGTGGGCTCCTTCCCCCTCTGCCCTGAGGACAGCAGCGTTCCTGATGGAGGCTGCTCCAGCACCTGCGTCCCTGAGCATAGCTGGCGTTGGGCAGAGCTGAAGCCAGCTGTGATGGACACGTAGCATGAGTGAGAAATAAACCTGTGTTGTTGTAAACCACTGGGATGAAAGCTGTTTGCTGCTGCAGCGCAACCCAGCCCATCCTGTTTTAGAATCTGAGCTTCATGGCTGTGATCTTGGGTGAGTTTCTCCCTTTTCTGAGCCTCATTTTCCTTACGTATAAAAGGGGCATGTTAATGCCTACCTCGCAGGGTTCATTCTTTCACTCAGCCGTAGTTCCTGAGCACCCGCCATGGGTCCGCACTGTGCCAGGCCCCCAGTACAGCCAAAGCAGCAAAGGCATGGTCCCTGCCCTCACAAACCTCACAAGACACAAGGAAATGAACAAATAGATGATTACAAACTGTGACCATTCCTGTAGTAGGCAGAATAATGGGACCTTGAAGATGTCCATGTCTCAACCCCCAGAATTTGGGAATATGTTACATTACATGGCAAAGGGGAATTCAGTTGGCAGATGGAATTAAGGATTGCTGATCAGCTGACCTGAAAATGGGGAGATTATCGTGGATTACGTGGGTGGGCCCTGTAATCACCACGGCCCCTGACAGTGGAAGAGGAAGGCAGGAGGGAGAGAGCAGAGAGATGGCAGCGGGGGGAGGGGAGGATGCAGCCTGCTGCCGCTGGCTCTGAGGATGAGGAAGGACGTGAAGCAGGAATGCACATGCCTCTAGAGCTGGGAACGTGAAGGAAACAGACGCCACACTAGAGCTTCCAGAAGGAACGCAGCCCTGCCAGCACCTTGACTGTAGCCCAATGAGACTCGTGTTGGACATCTGACCTACAGAACTGTAAGATAAATTCGCCTTGTTTTAAGCCACTAAGTTTGTGGTAATTTGTCACAACAGCCGTGAGAAACTAAACTGATAAGAAAGACAAAAACAAAGGGCTGCAATAGAAAATATGGGAGTCAGGGGAGAGGTGACAGCTTTAGAGGGTGTGGTCAGACAGGCCTCTGCACACCCGAAATGGGCAGGGCCGTAAAGGATGGACAGGGCAGGTCGAGTGGTTTTTGTGGAGTTTAAGAAGTTAATGTCGGTAGCAGCTTAGCCTCGTGCTCAACGCATAGCAAGCGATTCAGTGCGTAGTAACTGTGATTGTAAGATCTATGCATAGTTTTAAGAAAAAATACAGCAACTGAGAGAAAAAGCCATGTACCTTCAGGTCTCCATGGCTTCGCTCGTGCCATGCCACCTGTCTAGGGTGCCTTTTTCCTTTGTCCCTGCCAGGTAGAACCCCGTGCTGGTGCAAGGGGAGGCAAGGACAGATGGCATTCCAGCTCCTTCCCTGAGGGCTCTAATTTCATTCACTTCTGAGCACATGCAATGAGCGTGGAAGGTCCTCCAGCGTTGTTTACTCTGGGCCAGGCCAGCCTGCCTCCCTCTCCTCGGGGGTACATGAGGTACGGCGGGAGGCTGGGGGTAAAGGGCAGGGGAGCAGAGATGCAACCCCGGTGTGGGGGGGCTGAAATGACAAGCAAACCAATGGAAAAGAGACCTTCTGGTTTATTCCTCAACTCCCCCACCCCCACATAAAAACATTCTGAGAGCACATGCAAAGTGACATCATTTATCATCATCATTATTATTAACTATATGAAGTGAGGTGGGAATTTGAGTTAGTGATTCTGTTCATTGTCCCAGAATAAAAATTCAAGGTTTGTGGTCTGTTCTTTCCTCCTCTTTAAACCATCTGGTGTATTCTTTCTCATTGGTGATCAAGGCTTTGAGGGAAGAACAGGAAGCATAGTCTGTTATACTTCAGAAAACATTCTTTCTCTTGTCCCTTCTGTCTTTTGCAGGAACAATGGCCTGGAGCTAGTGTTGATAGGCCCAGCTTGCAGCCAAGGCCAATGGAACTTTCTGAAATTGTCACCCAAACTTGCCCACTCCATTCTTATTTATTGAACACCCAAAGAGCCATATCAAATACGTGCACAAAGTTCTAGAATTCAAGGAACTTTGGTCATGTAAAATGTTTTCATTTTCTGCTCCTCAAGCCCACCATATTGCTAAGAAAAAAAAGTGAGTAGCATGGTTTCCGTCTCAGGTCGGTGTGGCTGCTTAACTGGTGGCACCGACCCCTGGGGCTGTGCGGGACTCACCAGGCGCTGTGCGCTTTTACGCTTCTGTGCTTCGCTCTCCAGCCTGCCCCTGTCCGGAGCATCGGCCTTCTGCCGCCCACCCGACAGACCCCTTCCCCATCAGACCCTCTCAAGCAGACTGAGTTACTATTTTACTCTGTGATCTCACAGAACTTTCCATATACACCTTTTTTTTTTTTTGAGACAGAGTCTCCCTCTGTTACCTAGGCTAGAGTGCCGTGGCGTCAGCTTAGCTCACAGCAACCTCAGACTCCTGGGCTCAAGCGATCCTACTGCCTTGGCCTCCTGAGTAGCTGGGATGACAGGCAAGTGCCACCATGCCCAGCTAATTTTTCTATTTTTAGTAGAGAGAGGGTCTCACTCTCACCCAGGCTGATCTCAAACTCCTGCCCTCAAGTGATCCTCCCCCCTCGGCCTCCCAGGGTGCTAGGATCACAGGCCTGAGCCACCACGCCTGGCCTCCCATGTACATCTTTACTGTAGTTTTTTATTTTTCTGCCTCCGCTACTGGACTGTGAGCTCCTACAGGCAGGGAATTTCTCTTAATCATCTTCGTACCCCTGGGATCTAGCGCAGTGCCTGAAATCAGTAGATATTCAGTAAATACTTCTCAAATGAAGGACGGAAGGAATGAGAGAATGAATGAGTGAACTGTGGGCCCTTCCGTTGTTTTCATCTGTAGCCAAAGCAGCCTTTATACTTGGGCTTTCATCTTCAAGGCCTGCCAGACCATTCTAGATTATAGCAAAGTGTACCGACAAACCTAACTTTTGACGATGGAAACTGTGCTCTTTATATTTCTTTTGTGCTCTCACAACATCTAGGACACAAAAGGCCTTGGATCCACAGCTATTTAGGGAGGAACTATCATGTCCAGCTCCGCAGACTAGCCAATCTTTTTGTCATAATTTAACACAATCTCTGTGTTTTGAGTGTCACCTATTAAATGACCCCAGGCCTGGGATTTGCATGTAGTATTTAGTAAGCAGTTTGTGGTCAGGAGGTATTTGTCAGAGCTGGGATTTAAGCTGTAACCCAAACAGCCCATCACACACTAGGTAACACTTTGAAAATAGCTTGCGGCTGGATGGGCAGGTGTATGTCCAGGTCTCGCCATGTGCGCTGTGCCCCCTACTGATGTGAAGAGGAGACCACCCACGTGTCCATCAACAGGAGGACACCTGGAGTGTGGGACTCTGACTTTCTGAGCCTGCCAGATCAAGCAGCAGGTCTTGCACCGTGAAGAGGAGTCCCCCAAGAGGTGGGGCAGTGACTGTCACCTGGAGACGGGCGACTTCCCTGAGCTCCTTCTCCTTTTATGTGCCAGTGGTCTCCACTATTCTGGCCCTACAGACAGCATATGGGCTCACTGGCCCTGGGTTTCTTCAGTCGTACCGGGAAGGGTCCAGAGCTGATAGTCAGCCCTTGTGAAGGTGAAAAGTACCCGCCTTCAGGGCCGAGGAACCAGGAGAAACCAACGAAGCAGCCTGTCTTTTTGGAAGCGAACAAATTCCAACCAGGGGCCATGTGGGGAAATAGTTAAGTGGGTTCTGCTGCTAGACTACCAGGGTTCAAATCTTGACTCTGTCACTTGTCAGCTGTGTGACCTCAGGCTGACAAGACTTAGTCTCTCTGGGCCTCAGTTTCTATATCTGCCAAATGGATATAGTAATAATTGTATCCTATCTCATGAGGTTGTTGAAAAGCTTGGAAGAGTTAATACATAAACATTCTTCACAGAGACTTCCTGGGCATATTGGAGTCTGAGGCAAAAGGAAAAATCTGTTATACTGATCTTGTCTTTATTTAAAATTTGAGATGTTGTTTATAATAAATTTTGCATTAATTTTGATTTTTAAAAATATTGCATTAATGTATTATTTTTCTTGATGATTGAATCTTTGATACCCCATTAAATTTTACATCTGAAGTGAGAGCCTCAACCTACCCACCCTGGTCCTGGCCCTGGTCCTTAGAACGATGTTTAGTGGATACCAAGTTCTAGCCACTATCCTTCCATCGAATGCCTTTCCCTGCCTTGATTCTAGAAGTCATATTTGTCATGACAGAAAATACACGAATGCGTAAGAAAGAAATAAACATCGCCCATACCGCCCCTTCCTGGGAAGGACTACTGCTTACCTTCGAGTGCACAGCTTTCCAGGCTTTTTTCTTGTGTGAATAGATAGATATATTTTTAAATTGGGATCATAGTTTATGTATGTGCTAGTATTTTTTAACATAATCACTCATTAAGTGTTTTTCCATCATGACATAAGCTTCAATTATGTGAGTTTTTGACAGACTAATCGTCTTTCCCATGAATGTACCGTAATTCATGTAAAAGGTCCTCAATTGTCAAACATTTTGTTTCCTTTTTTTTTTCTGTTGTAAGTGATCTTGCACTGACCATTGTACTCATTATTAGTATTAATTATAGGCAATATATGGCTCAAGCTTGTTTTTTTTTTTTTAAAGAGACAGGGTCTCACTATGATGCCCAGGCCTGGAGTGCAGTGGTGTGATTATCACTCACTGTAGCCTCAAACTCCCAGACTCAAAGGATCCTCTTGCCTCAGCTTCCCTAGTAGCTGGGACTACAGGCATGTGTCACTTTTCCCAGCTAATTTTTCTTATTTTCGTAGAGACAGAGTCTTCCTATGTTGCCCAGGCTGGTCTCAAACTCCTGGTCTCAAGTGATCCTCCCACCTCTGCCGCCCAAATTGCTGGGACTACAGGCATGAGCCACCACGTCCAGCCTCAAGCTTACCTAAATAGAATAAGGGGACTGTGTGTTAAGGACCGGGCTGTCTCACAGAGCCCAAGGGCAGGAGTGTAACCCGTCTTCAGGCACAGACCAGACCAGGAAGTGAAAGGCACCAGGAATTGAGATGCCAGCTCACCATCACTCACCTCTCCATCTGTGTCATTCTTTCTTCTACTGAATCCACATGGTGGAAGATGGCCACTGGAGTAGTTTCCTAGGTCTGTCATACGAGGTGTCATATATTGAAAACAACAGAAATTTATCATCTCATAGTTCTGGAGGCCAGAAGTCTAAAATCAAGGGATCGGCAGAACCATGTCATCTCTGAAAGCCAGGGGAATCCTCCCTGGTCTCTTCCAGCTTCTTGTGGTTTTCCGGCAGTCCTGGGCGTTCCTCGGCTTGTGGACATAGGTTTCTGATCTCTGCCTGCATCATCACATGGCTTTCTCCCTGTGTGTCTGTGTCTGTGTCTGTGTACCTGTGTCTCTTCTCCTCTTATGAGGATCCCAGACATGTGGACAAGGGTCTGTCCTACTCCTATATGATCTCATCTTAATTACATCTGCGATGACCCTATTTCCAAGCAAGGTCACATTCCAAGGTACTGGGGGTTAGGGACACAAGTCAACCCATAACATATGTGTGTGTGTGTGTGTGTGTGTGTGTGTATGTATGTGTGTATATATATATATATATATATATGTACTTGGAATATATTTCCAAGTATGGGAATTTCTGACACTGGCCACATTTTGGGTAGATATTTAGGGACTGGAAAGGAAATTTTAAAATAACTTTTTATTTGGAAAGAAGTTCAAATTTATAGACAAGTTATAAGAATAAAAATAGTACAAAAAGTGCCCATATATCCTTTTCCCAGTCACTGATTATCAACCAATTGCTCTATCATTTGCTCTCTTTCTTTGTGAGTGTGAGTGTGTGTGTGAGTGTGAGTGTATGAGCGTGTGTGGTTATTCTCTTACATAACCACAATGCAGATATCAACTTCAATTTAACATCGATACAATACTTCATCTAATTTTGTCAGTTGACCCATTCATGTCCTTTTTCACAAAACATTTTTTCTCCCTCTTTTACAGGATCCAGTCTAGAGTCAGGTGTTGAATTATGATGTCATGTCTCTTCAGCTTCTACTAATCTGGAACATTTCTGGGGCCTTTGTTTGCATTTTGTGCCATCGACACTTTGGAAGAATATACTCTCTCTTCCCCGCTTTTTAAAATACAGCATTCTTCATTTGGGCTTATTGGAAGTTTTCTTGCGATTGGACTCATGTTGTGCACTCTCGCCAGCAAGGCCACAGGAGTGACTGTGGCTCTTTTCTTCACTTCCTCTGGTCCAGTCATCTTGCTTTCCGAGATCGCAGCGGGCAAGCTTCTCCTTCACGGGATCGGATTACGGCAGAGCTGAGGAAGACCTCAGAGTCTGAATGACCCGAACCTTCTATTTTATGGTGGGAGAAACGGAGGTGGCTCTCCAGGAAGAGAAGTCAGGTGACCTGGCCAAGGACACTTACAGAGTATTTGCTCAGCACATTATAGGCTTTCAAGAAATATCCTCATTTTACTTAGTTAATGGCATATCAAAGACCAGAACCACGTTCCTTGATTCCCAGATTCAAGCTCTTTCCCTCACAATCTGCTGCCTCCTGCAAGACTTGTGCGACTCTTCCAATCCTCCACACTCACAGTTCTTTGCTGACGTCCACAGGAACACAAGTCACATGTGCAAACCCGCCCATGGCAGCTCCAACCTACCACACATCACTCTAACTTTGTCTTCTACTCAGGAAGCCCAGCTGGCTTTCCATAAGTGAAAGCAATGTTATTAAAAGGCTACCTTTAATCACTCTATACTTTAGATAAATAAGTCAATGGTTTGCAGATGTGAGTACTTCATATTATTAGCAAAAAGTCACTTGCCTCATACCTAATAGCTGATGGTGACACTGTTATGACACAGCAGGTAGAGTTGTGGCTGCAAACCTCTTCCGTCTAACTCTAAGGGACTCCCAGGTGCCAATTCTGAATTCTGGTCACCCAGACTATCTTTCCAGATTGGAGCAAAGAACTGTCCCCAAGCACCAATGTTGAAAGTGAAATCTTGTTTTAGGGCTTGTGGCAGAGACTGTGAACTATCAAAATTCTTTCTCTTTTTCGTCTGCAGTGACAGAATTATAGCCAGGTACACACTGCCTGCTACATGACACCCCCACCTGCTCTGGCAGTTGTCCAAGGCCTTGGCAATGGAATGAGAGCAGAAGTGATACTCACAACTACTTACTCTGGGTGTCTCTTCCCTCTTCCCACCAACTGGTGCTTAGACATGGGGCACCCCAACTTCTACCATGCAACCACCACAGTGCCCTTGGGGATGCTGAAGCAGTGACGTGGAAGGAACCCAAATCTAGAATGACCAGGAAGATCAGTGCTGTGCGCTGACCTGAACCGCTCACTGTGTAGCTGTTACTTTAGAGAGAAATAAGATTCTGTAGTTTTAAGCCATTATACTTCAAAGCCATTTGCCCCGGCAGTTTTGCTTTACTTTAACTAATACGTAGCTTAATGTTCCCACAGTGAAGAACTTGGGCTAACATACCAACAAAGAGGACTGGGCAGATCCAACCAGGGACACGCACGTCTTCCCAGGGGTGCCTCGGAGACAGGCACCACCTCCTCTCTGGACATTCTGGTCCATTCCGAGGCTCGGGTCACAGGCAGAGTAGGGTCTTGCTCTCAGCAGGGAAAACGCAAGTGAAGGCTTTTAAAAAAATTGTGAAAATACACATAACATGAAATTTATCACTTTACCATTTTTAAGGGTACAGTTCAGTGGCATTAAGTATGTTCAGCTTGTTGTGCAACCATCAGCACCTTCATCTGCAGAACTTCTTCATCATCCAAACAGAGACTCCGCCCCCAGTAAACACGAACTCTCCGTCCCCTGCTTGCTCTAGCCCCTGGCAACCACCATCCTACTGTCTGTCTCTGTGAACTTGACTACTCTGGACACCTCAGATTTGTCCTTTTTTGAGTGGCTTATGCCACTTAGCATAATGTTTCTAAGGTTCAGCCGCGTTGTAGTATGTGCCAGAATTTCTTTCTTTCTTAAGGCTGAATTTATTCCATTTGCATGGAGAGACCACATTTGTTGATCCATTCTTCTGTTGGTGGACGCTCGGTTTGTTCCACCTTTTGGCTCTTGTGAACAGATGGAGGCTTCTACTCTGGGGGTTTCCTCTCCTTTCTGGGCGCATCAGCTGTGGTGGTTGTTGGGTACTTCATGGGCCTTTGCCTTGCCAGGGCGTGGGCAGGAGAAGATGCTAAGGCTGAAAGCGAGCTAGAGAAGAGGAGGGGAGAGAGGTGGGGAACGGGAGAAACCATCACTGGGCGTTCACCATATGCCAGGCCTCACATACGTGAACCTGTTAACACTGCTTTTGTTAACAACGAAACGTTACGGTGCTGAAAAGTCTCACTCCTAAAAAGCACAGACTGTTAGAAACGTTGCTGTTGGAGATATATAGAGTAAGAATGGAATATCCTTCTCTTCTCTGAAGGACCTGAGTCATTTTGACACTGAGAAGAAGCCTCAGTTCCCAACTCAGGGCTTTCTGGATACGACATTCCACGTTCGGCTTAACTTCGTAGTTCCAAGGAAATAGGACCTGAGTCCACTTTGTAGCCCAGGGTTGACATTAATCCCTTCATACACAGTCCTGTTTTGCTTTGAGCCTATTAAAACACTGCCTCATTCAAATGTTACCTATACTTTTCCCTTCTCCAGGACCCTCTAGAAATCCTGTTTCTTCCTTTGTTGGGCGAGGGTTACTCTGCAGTTCCCGAGTGCCCCCTCGCTGCAGCAAGCCGAGAGGCTGCTCCGTGCGCCCTGCAGGCGTGCCCTGTGGTCTTTAGCACGTGGGCATTCCACACAGTGTGCTCCATTTAACCCGCACAGCAGCCCTGCATGTTAGACATTACTGTTCTCACCTTACTGAAGGGGACTCTGGTGTCCGGAGAAGTTCCCTGCGTGGCATTAGCTGGGGTGGCCTGGAGGCTAGAAGCAGGGCCCATGCACAGGCCAGCTCACTCACACGTCTGGAAATTGTTGCTGACACTGGCTGCTGGGACCTCAGCTGGGGACGGTGGTCGGAACACCTGCACATGCCTCTCCCTGAGGTCTCTTCTCGTAGGCTAGTTGGGGTGTCATCTTTCACCTGGAAGCTGAGTTCCAAGAGTGAGTGTCAGGAAGAGGAAGCTGCCAGTTTGAGACCTGGGAACTGACACTGGGCAAGCAGATCATATGGCCCAGATCGAAGGGAAGGGGACATAGACCCTACCTCTCAGTGAGAAGAGTGTCAAAGAATTTTGAGGTCACGTTTTCAAACAGCCTTTGGAGTTTTTTTTGTTTTTTTTTTTTTGAGACAGAGTCTCACTCTGTTGCCCTGGCTAGAGTGCCATGGTGAAATCCTAGCTCACAGCAACCTGAAACTCCTGGGCTCAAGCAATCCTTCTGTCTCAGCCTCCCGAGTAGCTGTGACTACAGGCATGCGCCACCATGCCCGGCTAATTTTTTCTATTTTTAGTTGTTTGGCCAATTTCTTTCTATTTTCAGTAGAGACGGGAGTCTCGCTCTTGCTCAGGCTGGTCTCGAACTCCTGAGCTCAAACGATCCACCCGCCTCGGCCTCCCAGAGAGCTAGGATTACAGGCGTGAGCACCGCGCCTGGCCTGGAGTTGCAATTTGTTAAGGAGTTGGAGATGTATTCGTGGATTGGAACACCCTCTTCCCACCTTGCTGCTGTTGAAATCCTGCCTGTCCTTTACAGCCTGGCTGAAATCTGTCCCCTTCCTGCTCCTTTCTCTTTCCTCTCAGTTGAAATTAATCACAGCCTCATCAGCCTTTCAGAAGCTCATCTTTGTGTCTGGCTTCCCAGGTCCCTGCATGGCACCATAAGCCAGTGGAAGGCGACACTGAGTTGATTTTTCCTCCCCCTAGGCACTGACAGAGTGCCCTGATACGGGCATCATGTACCCATACATGAATAACAGCTGGGAAGGCAAGGGGGCAGAGAGAAGAGAAAGAGGGGTTGGGGGCTGGTCCCCGGTTTCCCCTGGAGGCCTCTGGCTGTGTGGTTGGGTGCTAACTTCCCTCATGCTGAGTAAACATCTAGGAGGAGGAAGCATTGTTGCAGAATTCAGCATGTTTCCCTCTGCAGGGTTGTAGGTGCTTCTGTGGCTTTAAAGATCCCAGCCAAGGGCAATCATAAATGATTTTTAATGTGGCACAGCAAATAGAGATAAGTGGGCATATGTTACTTATCAGAAAACTTCCAGGAGACATTTAGTAGGGTAATAATGTCTCCACCCTCTATGTCATCCAATGAATCAATTAGGTAGCTCAGGCATTGACTCCATGGCATTTGGTTGTATGTTCTGGCCTGGCTTTACATTTCTGAATAATGTGAAAATTTTCCAGGCAAAGCTAAAACCAGAAATATATGGCGGCCACTGCCCAAGTGAGGTCTGAAGCTGAGCCTTTGTTATGGATGTTGCTGCTCTAGCTGTGAGTGCAGCTTCCTGTGGACAGAGCGGACCCCGCACCTCCCTTTCTGACTGTCCTGCGATGCCAGCTGTCTAGCTGGACCTTCGCTACAGGTCGTAGAGAACTTTATGCCCTGTATTCCCGTGACTTGTCAGGGGCTCGTCTTACAATACTCTCGTGTGCTGGGTTTGTTTGTACCAATCTGGTCTAGGACTAGACTGTGCTGGATGATGTGCTGTGACTCATTTCTCCAGAAGCAGAGATGGTCTGTACGAATCACCTTGCTCAATCTTTTTCGTGGTTCAGAGGTTAAAGCTCTGATGCTAAAGCATCCAAGGAACAAAACCCAAGGGTTTGTTGTAATTGGCGACAATTGGTTCCAGCGTGTCTGGCCTGGGCTACTGCGGCACCTCTTGTTGCACCTTCCACGACATCCTTCCCCAGAGCTTTCCGGAGGCTGAGAGGCCCAGGCCCCTTCTTGGTTTCATTTTTTGAAATACTGAAAAACAAAGACATGTCAAAGCAGGGTTACAAGGTTATGATAGATTTTAAATGTTTACTTTTAACAGAATTGATGCTTTAAATTAAAAAATGTAATTTTATCTAGTTGTGCTAGTCACAAAGTAATCGAAGATTTTTTTGTTGTTGTTGTTAGTGTAGGACACTACAAGCCATGTGACCTGTAGTCCAGCCCAGACCAGACATGCTGGAACCTGAGTCAGGATTTATTTTGGCTGGAGAGGAGATGTCATTTAGGTTTCAAATTTGGTAAGATTTGGTGATTGATTTTGTGAAAGAGAAAAAAAGCTTTATGAACATCACATCTTCCTACCCTGCTGTACATCCTTGTGATTACATTTTTAATCTCATTTGGAGATGACCTCCAAAGTCCAACTGTGGATTCCTTTGAGAATGAAAAGCCAGGCCAAAGGGTCCCTCCAGCCACCTATGATGACACAAATCAAACTTTGCTGGCTCTGTGGCTGCGCCATGAAGTCCAAATGCCTTCCCAAGGCTGCTAGGCTCGCCCTCTGAGCTCCAGCCATCCCGAGGGGCTTCAGGTGTTTCGCATGAAGCCTTTGCTCTCTGGCAGTCTTAGCCTAGAGTGCTTGCCCCCACCCTGCCTGGCTGACACTGGCCCTTTAAGTCTAAGACCACATGTCACCCCAGGGAGGGTGAGGGGCTGCTCCTTCCCCAAGCTCCCGGGCATCCTGTGCTGCTGCCTTCTCACCACGTGTGGAATGGATGTCGGAGCCTGCTGCTACAGTGTCGGTGCACGGCTCAAAGACAAGGTCCGCGTCCGCGTCCGGGTGGGTAGTGTCTACATTCCCAGCGCCTAGCATGGCCCGGGAAAACGAATGAATGCTACAATGCATAAACGTGCAAGTTCGTGAAATGCCACAGACCTCTGTGTCTATCAGTTCTTTGTTTGTTTTGGGCTGGCTGATTTTGTTTGAACTGGTGGAACGCTGTGAATTTGCAAGACTGCTCCTGCCAAGTTCCGGCCCAAGGGTCAAGTTCCCTAGGGTAGCTTCCTGAGGGGCGTGGTTATGGTGCAGAAGGGACAACCACAGGGACCAGCAGGTGGCGCCAGGTCCCTTTGCTGGAAAGTTCTGATGTGTTTCCTCTGCAGGGGCCAGGCAGCACATTCCAATTCCAAGCACAGTTCTTCTAGATCGTTTTGTGGAGCTCACTTAAAAAAAAAATCGCAAATCCCAAGTAAAGGCCATGGGAACAAAGCAATACAAAGCAATTTCATAAGAGATATCCGAATTCAGTTAAAGGGAGACATTAGTCCAGGTAAATATGCAGAATGTAGCATCAAACTTAGAGCTGAACTGAACTGCTCTCGCAGGTCCTCTGGTCACCCCCTGCTCCGGCAGCTGAGGTCCCTGAGAGGGCGTGGCTGTTCCCCTGGACATACATAAAGTCGACCTGCGTAGAACAGGTTTTTCTTTGACGCCTGAGGCCAGGTGGCAGAGCTGCCCTACTCTGGGGCCGTTCGCACTGCAGTCTATAGGGATGGTACCTCTGAACTCAAGGAAGTGCCTGGACTGGCCCATCTCTGAGGGCCGCCCCAGCTGTGCAGTCACTCAGCTTATGAGAATCACCTCCTCTGGTCCCATCCCTTCTCCAGGTCCCTCCCGACTGCACGCCTCTCCTGGCACTGTGGCTATAGCCCCTCAACTTCCACCTGCAAACACCGCGTGTTGTCTGACAGTCCCACATCTCAGGGCAACGATGGATCATTTGTCAGACCTCTCCATAGCCGGGACCGGCTGCGTCACTAGGTGCTGATTCAAGTACAACAAGCAGCCTTCGGACTGCACCATGATGTTCCAGCCGCTTCGGTGTCCAGAAGGGGTGCCCTGTCTGGCAGACATAGGTAGTCTGGTCATTGGACAGGTTGACCTTCACTGAACGCGAGGTGATTGACACCATTATCTCCTTCACTAAGTGACTCTCTGTGTGTCCAGCAGAGTCCAGGGCCTGACACCATGGAACTTCCGAGCTGGTTCCCTCCTTCTCCTCACTGTCGCCACCTTCCTGGCCCTCTGCTGTCCTTTGCTGGGCGGCCAGTCATGGGAGGGTGAATGTCCCCTCACTCCTCTCCCTGCAAACCTCACTCTCTCCCATGTGCCAGGAAGTCCTTTGCTGGGTGTTGGGGGTCGTCCCCAGGCCTCTGAGACACTGGCAGACAGTCCACCATCCCATGTGGCAAGATCGGAACTGATTGAGTGCTCAGGCGGCACAGGAAGGGGGGCCTCAAGGACACCCTGGAGGACAGATGTTCTCTGTGGCTTACGGGAAGCGAGGGCATTGGCGCCCACTTCTGTGCTCATGACTCTACCCAGGCAATAAGAGACGTGGCCCCCTGGATGCCAGGGCCCTGTGTGGGGCCACACCCTGTGCAACACCCTCACAGGCTGCGGAGAGAGTGGGTGGAGCTGAGGCCAGGGCTGTGCGGACCTGAAGTCCCAGGCTATTCCGCTGTGCCCACAGAAGGCAAATGCCACGCAGGGTGATCCTGTTGGTTCCTTGGGGCCAGTAGATTTACCAGTGGGCCCAGGAGGGCTGTGCAGGCACTTTCTGCGGAAAGGTTGGGCATGCAATGGCATCTCAGTGCTCTACTGGCATCCTAGGGTCCAACACCACCCAACACCTCCAAAAGCAAAAGAAGGGACTGGGTGAATCACCAATATCATTCCCCCTGTGAGAATCCAAAACTGCAACATCAGATTCAGGAAAAAAACACAAACTCCTGAAAAACCAAACTTTATTCTTTTTTTTTTTTTTTTTGGTCATAAGGAGGAAAAAGGAGTTACATATTTTTTCAGATTATAAGTTAGTGAAACTATGTTAGAAATATTTTTGAAGATATAAAAGAAAATAATTCCTATTATTCTGCTCCCCCAGCCCAACCCAGTTAGAATTCATTTCAATAGATATTTACAGAGCACCTGCTATATTCGGGGCACAACTCTAGGTGCTGGGGATATGGCGGGTAATGAAACAGATGACAATCCTGCCTTCAATGGCATCACAATAAAGCACTCCCACCCCATGGCCCAGCAACTCAACGCCAGGCCCACACTCAGCATGCAGGTACATATGCTCACCAAAAGGCAGACACCCGAATGTGCAGACAGCAGCAGAACTGGTGACCACCCAACTTCCCATCAGCAGTGGAAGGACAAATTGTGTCTACAGACACACTCATCATCTGTGCCTCACAAACAGAACACGCGGGGGACCCTACCTGTTCAAAGCGCAAGCCAGGAGACCTGATCCGCGGTGTCTTAGCGGGTACCCCTGGTGGGAGCAGTGACCCCAAGCTGCCACAGGGGGGCGCTTCTGCTCTGCTCCTGATCTGCGTGGGTTGCTTGGCGTGATTGTGGAATTTGAGCTGTTTGCTTAGGATTCCTGTACTTTTCTCTGTATGTGTTGTAATTCAATAAAATGTTTGCATTAAAAAATCGGTGTTAAGGTGGAGCCTGCAAAGCCTCTGACACACAAGGTGGCCCTGATCTCAGGCCCCTGGGCCTGCCGAATCTTGCTGTCAGGGTCCATCTTCCCTCCTAGCGGGTAGGTCCAAGGAGAAGAGTTCATGTGGAAAAGAGGCATTTCCCAAGGGGAGGGATGCTTGGCTTGGAGGGTCAGGCTGTGGCTTGTGCGAGGAACAGGGGAGGGAGGTGGTGAGGACCACCTGGACGGCTGGGGCAGTGGGAGCACACAGGAAAGGCAAGGTCGAGTCCAGCGCTGGTCTGACCCCAGCCGCGGAGACCCAGACCCCCAGGAGCCGGAATCCTGGAGGCTCCCAGAGGACCAGGCTTCAGGGTCACTTTTCTTAAAGGGCCTAGTTGGGGTGGGCTGGGGGCGTGAGTGTGATGGAGGGGCTCGAAGATGACAGTGGGGCGTGGAAAGAAGCCAGGATTCTGGTGCCCCCCAGAGCAGAGAGCTCGAAAGCATCCCCTCACCCTCTTGGGGCAGGGGTCCGGTGCGCAGCTCTGGCTGTGTGGCAGGGAGGGCTGAGGCTGCGCCCACTCACCCGGGCCTTGGCCAGGCCGGCTTTGCAGAAGGGGCAGATGTCAGTTTGGCCTCCACACCCCGCGGCCCAGGCTGGGCTCCTGCCCAGAGGCCGGGTCCTGCATCGCTGCGACCCGGGCTTCTCAGGGCCCCTTCGCTGCTGTTTCTCTGAGCGTGAGCGCCCCACCTCCACGGAGGGAGGGGGTTTCAATCAGTCACCACAGGAGGGCAGTAAACCTCACCGACAAGGGGAGAGGCCGCCGAACCTCAAAACCTTCACAGGGCTTGTTCCCTGACTCCCGCCAGGTAAAGGGGAGGCCGGGCAGTCTTTTCAGAACACGTTTGAGCCCCTTCTCAGAAGTTTCCAGAATGCCAGTGTACTCGGCACGGGCCTCATAAGCTCCTGTGAACAGAGACACATCCGACAGTGATGCGGTGGCACTCCCAGAGGGCGGGCTCTGCGTTCCGCAGGCAGGGCGCCTGCACACAGCGGGCTCCAGTGAGATTCATGAAACAAGAGGGCATGGAAATCGAGGCTGGAAAGGTGAAATGACGCCCCCAAGGCTAGAAGCCACCAAGAGTCTGGAAGCGGAACCCGGGGCACCGGGATCCCGAAGCTGCAGCCAGTGTCTGGCCATGGGAAGCCTCGGGCGCTCACGGTGGAGAAACCTTCGCTTCTCCCAGGCCTCGGACCCTCTGGTGACGCTGGAGGGAAACGGATTCTTCAACAAATGCCTCTCCCTGCCCCCACCCGAACTCTTGAAGATTTAAACCGGGCATTAGGCATTTTCTAAATACTGTTGCCAAATCCCAACAGCTTATATAGTGAGCACAATGCAGATCTGAAGAAAAATCCCCAGTGAATTTTAATTTTCCTTTGGCAGCGGCGGCAGCGGGACGACCGCGGAGGGGAGGCAGCTCCTCGGTTTCCTCCAGGCTGCGCTTCTGAGCAGAGATTGAAAAGGTAAAACTCGGCGGGATCAAAGGCGAGCCCTCTTTCTGTGCGGGCGTGTATGCTGCCTGCAGCCGTGTGCTCTGGAGAGAAAAATACTCTCAGTGGAGAGAGAATATTCTGGAACCTTCCAGCTTTGTAAGCCGCCTCCTCTGAGAGGTTTCCCTCCGCTCCTGGGGCCGGTCACCCTCGCTCCGCTGTGCGCTGGCCACTCTGCGCAGACCTAGGGCAGGCGTCCCCTGGGGACCCCCACCCAGACGGGGGCTCCGGGAGGGGGTCTCGCCGCCCTGAGTGCTCCGCAAACACAGCCAGGCTCCCGGGGCCTGAGGGTGCGGGCCTTTGTTGCAAACACAGAGGTGAGTCCCCTCCCTTCGCCGCTTGGGACACTGAGGCCAGCACCCGGGGACCCTCCAGCGTTTGTGGGCGGGTCAGTCACACAGCCTGCATCTGCGAGTGTAAGCACGCGGCTGGCCTGGGACACGCCTGTGCTCGCTGAGGCTGTTCCGTGGGGCCACCGAGCTGCGCACGTCACCCGAACCAGCTCCTGTCAGCCTGGCAAGCGACCTGTGAGGAGTGGCATTTTTATTTTCCACCCGAGAAGGTGGAGAGATCCCGGATTCCCCCGGGTCACAGGGCTGGAAGGCGGGCAAGGTGGTCGAATACCCAAGTGACAGTGGGGCCTCGGAGCCCGCCTTCCCGACTGCGCTGCCCTGCAACGAATCAGCGCGATTCCACCTCCTGACACGTCGCTGTGTGGCCTTGTTCTTGGGCTCCTTTCTCGCAGGTGCGCCCTCGAAGGCCTCTCGGGGAGCCGCGTCCTCGGCCCGGAGGTGACGAGCCGGCCACGTGCACCAGGGGGCGCTGCAGGCACAGTGGCCTCCAGAAGCCGACGGGCGGGCGGGGCAGGAAGCCGGGCTCCCCCGGCCTCCCTCAGCGACCGGTCTTGCTCTGTTCCCTGGGGCTGGAGTGCAGTGGCCCAGTCATAGCTCACCGGACTCGGGTTCACGCGATCCTCCTGCCTCCGCCTCTCAAGTAACTGGGACTACAGGCACGTGCCATCACACTTGCTTCGTTTTTCTTCTTTTTTTAGAGACGGGTCTCATTATGTCGCCCAGGCTGGTCTCAGACTCCTGGCTTCAAAGTGATCCTCCCACCTCAGCCTCCCAAAATGCTGGGATTACAGGCGTGAGCCACTGCACCCGGTCCCAGCTTGCATTTAGGTATCCGTTTTTAGGTGTGTGAAATCAGGAAAACGTTTTCGTGAAAGGAAAGCAAACATCTCTGACCCATGAGGAAACTGGCGTGGGCCCAGCCTGGGTTTGGGTTCCAGCTCTGAGTCGCAGGGACAGCCTTGCCCTGTCTGCCTCACTGGGCCCGGGGGGAGCAAATGAAGCAATGGATGCGATCAGGCTCGTAAACTGTAAAGTGCTTTCGTGCCCGACACGATCCTATCCACCCAGGTGCCTATGAGGGAAATACGTTATTTGATGACTGGCCGTTTCCTCCCATTTTGGCTACTTCTCTATGGCAGAACTTCTTACAGTTCTGTGTTAAATGGCAACGGCCTTTGTCAGTGTGAACGATGACAACAGTAACTGAAAACAAAATCTTGTTTCCCGAGTTACTTTGTCTAATTCTCACACCGAGTCCTCTGTCCTGGGGACTCAAATGAGGGCCCGAAAGAAGGAAACATGTCTCAGGTCAGGGCTGACGGCCCCGCCGTGGTCTGCACACTCAGGGAGGTCGAGTTGCGTCTGTTTTCCTACTGATACTACGCTCTTCCCAGGCAGTAAGAACTCATTAAAACAAGCTGTGTTTCCTTTCTCTTTGATAAGTTAAAATTACTGTTATCATTCATGGAGCAGAGGAACCTACCCCTTGTTTTCCAAGGGTCTCTCCAGGGAGCAAATACAAGGCGAGTCTTCCTTAATTCAATTATAGATGGCCACACGTCCTTAAGGCACACTCAGCTCCTGCAACAGCTGCTGTGGACGCTGTGACAACGGCAGGCCTGGAGCATCCTTGTCTAGAAGGCTCTGGATCTTTGGGGCTCCATGGTTTTATTTTTATTTATTTATTTACTTATCTATTTATTTATTTATTTTGAGACAGAGTCTTGCTCTGTCACCCAGGCTGGAGTACAGTGGCACAATCATAGCTCACTGCAGCCTCCAACTCCTGGGCTCAAGCGATCCTCCTCTCTCAGCCTCCCAAGTAGCTGGGACTGCAGGGCCTCACCACCATGCCTGGCTAATTTTTCTATATTTAGTAGAGATGGGGTCTCACTCTTGCTTAGGCTGTTGTTGAACTCCTGAGCTCCAGCTATCCTTGGGGCTCCACGGTTTTCAATGAAACTTCTTATAGGCTTTGTAAAAAAATAATAATTTAAAAATATTTTAGTTTTTCTTTCAGAGAGCTAGGGGTCTTGAAATGTTGCCCAGGCTGGTCTCGAACTCCTGACCTCAAGCAGTCCTCCTGCCCCAGCCTCCCAAGTAGCTGGATAGACTTTTTTTTTTAAATTAATTGAGAGAGAATTTACATGCCATAGAATTCACCCTTTTACACTGCCCATGTCAGTGGTTTTTAGTATATTCACACGTTTGTGTAACCCTTACCACTAATTCCAGAACATTTTCCTCACCTCAGAAAGATACCTGTACCCATTTCCCCCTCCAGCCTCCAGAAACCACTAATCTACTTAAGCTTATACTGTGTCTTTTTATTGCCATTGTGTTCTATGGGGATTGAAGAAAAATAGATGGCTTACTTCATGTAACCAGGAAGGGCCGTGTGTCTGTGTAGCAGACACAGTTGTGGGGACCTCCTGCAATTAGAACACGGGGTCCCACTACTCCTCACGCTAACGAGCTGGGTGAACACAGAGAAATGATAAAATCTCTGTGACCTTCAATTTTCTCATTCTGAAGGATTAATAATAGTTAATAATGATACTTGTCCCACTTACAAAGAAATCCTACCTCTCATAAAAAATAGAACCCCAAATCTGCTCGGGTTTGATTCTGGGAGGAGAATCTTCTAGAAGCCGCAGGATTAAGGAGCTGGCTCTATCCTCACCTCACTCTTTCCCATTAGTGAGGTCCCCAGGTGTACTGCTCCCCACGAAGGCACACCTCGTAGGGTGCCCCAGCCCAGCTGGGAGGGCCGACACTGAAGGAGACTTACTGAATATTCAAGGAGATGACGGGAAAGGAGAGCACAAAATATGTTGCTTATTTATACCCTGCTTGGTGCCCACAAGTATTTGTGGCGGCTTGCAAAGATGCTTTAAATATGGCAAGATTAAAAAAAAATACACAAGGAAATTAGAAATAAAAACGAGGGGAGGAAAAACAAAGATGAAGCCAGGGTGAGGTTGGTGTGGAAAATCCAGACGGTGATTTAAAGAGCACTGACACAATACACGTACCACATTCCAAGTGCCATATGAGTAAATAAAGCCATTTAATCCTCATGACACCTCATGAGGCAGGCGCTATTATTATCCCCATTTTAGAGACGGGGAAGCCCAGGCACAGGAAGGCTGTGCAGCTTGCCCAGTGGATCCCAGCTACCACCTGCAGACCTGGGTTTCAGACCTGGGCAGCCTGGTGCACGAGTTCACGCCACCCCTGCCGCTGCTTGGTGACATCACATATGTGCGCTGGTGGCAGGTAAGGGAGCCGGAGCTTAGCACAGCAAACAGGAAATGTCTTGAACGTCTTGGATCTGCTCTGAGAAATCATGTGCATTTCTCAATTTTTCCCATAACGTTTCTAGATCTGCAACAGAATGTTTAAAATTAGATTTTTTTCTGTCTGAGTTTCACCCGAGGCCCCGAAGGGTGCTGAACAAAGCACAGGTGTTAGGTAGACCATCTCTGTGGGGAGCTGAAACCTACTTCTTTTTTTTATTATTATTTTTTAATTTTTTTTTTCCGGTCAAATTTAGTGAAACCTACTTCTGCCAGCACTGGCCCTCGCTCACCTCCAGGGGGAGGTGACAGGCCTGAGAGTTTGGGGAGGTTAACGAGACTGCTGCAGGGATTGCTCAGGAGAGGTTTCCTGTGCGCTCTTCTCTCCCAAGTCCCAGGGAGGTGTTCCTAGGCTGGCACGTGTCTCTGGGATTGGAGGGACCCAGGGACTGGTGTCTGAGCCACCTAGAAAATTCTCACGATGAGAGGCTGTGGCACATTAGCTAAGAGGCTGGTGTTGGGAACTGCCCCTCATGCATTCATTCGACAAACGTTTATTGAGGTCCAGCGTGTGTCTGCATGTTCTAGGTGCTAGGGTCACAACTGTGGACAGCACAGATCGCCCCCCTGTGACCTTATATTCTAGTAACAAGGGTAAGGTCTTCAGAGGGACCCTGTCCACGAGTGGAGGGCAAGGGCTTGTGGGCAAGGAATGGGCCGCAGGGGTTCTGATTGGATGGCTGGGAGAGGCACCGGGCCTGTGGCCAGATCCCTGCGCTCAGTGTGCCCAGAGATAATGAACGGGCACAGCATTTATCGGTAGCCTACTGTGTGCCAGGCACTGTACATCCAGAATCTCTAATCTGTGTACCCCTAGAAAGTAGGGATCATCACCCCACTTCGCAGAAGGCTCCTGGGAGGGTGAGTGCTGAGGTCGCACAGGGTTCTTTTGCTCAGAGCTGACCTCTCTCCCGTTGCTCTGCTGAGCTTCTCTTGTGTCTGAGAATGGAGAAGGCAGACACAGAATCTCTTCGAGCTCCGTCTTTGCTGCGATCTGACACACATCCCGGGTTGCGTCAATTCTCCCAGAGGCTCCAGGCAAGGAAAGCTTCTTCTGGAAACCTCTCAGGCTGTGTGAAGGTTTGGATCTGGGTGGAGCCCCAGGGAAGCAGACACTAACCAATTCTCTCCAGTCATTTATGGGTTTTTATCTTGTGAACAGTCCCCAAGAGCTTAACCAAATGCTAATACCATTGAGATTATTTTCTCGGTGATTACCTCGGCTTGTATTAGGAAACGGCTTAATTAGCAGTCAGTTCATTTCAGTCTGGAATACTGCAAGATTAGAGGTGGTCTTTCTACAGGACATACCTCCCTTAAAGCAAGAGCTCATTATCTGACTCATTTCTAGGAGGAGACCTATGACTGACCCAGATTAAGAGTGTGGGTCAAGGACACAGGAGGTGACAAATAGGGAACAAAGCTATTTTAGTCCATTTAGGCTGCTTTGACAAAATACCATAGATTGGGTGGCTTACAAACAACAGACATTTATTTCTCATAGTCTGGAGCTGGGAAGTCCAAGATCAAAGCACCAGCAGATTTGGTGTCTGGTGAGGGCCCACTTCCTGGTCCACAAATGACCATCTTCTCACTGTGTCCTCACCTGGCGGAAGGGGCAAGGCAGCCCTCTGGGGTCTCTTTTATAAGGGCACTAATTCCACTAACCACCAGCACATTGGGTGCTAGGATTTAACATATGAATTTGGGGGCCGGGGAACACACACATTCAGCCTGAAGCCAAAGCCCTAACCATGGTGAAGGCACCATCTTCTCTGCATGTGATGGTGCTGTTCCTCAGAAACCACGACCTGTAATCATAGAAACTTCTGGTTTCTTGCTCTGCCTCTGGAGAGGCCTGTGTGGCAGTTCCCTCTGCCAGGACCAGCCTTGTCCATATGAGAAGTACCACAGGACACTAAAGGGTTCAGCAGGAAGTGGCCTTGGTCAGCAGCAAGCCTGACCATACAGTATTTTCCAGAACACCAAGGGGAGAGAACAAAGGTGCTGAACTTTAGGAAGAAAACCCAGATGCTCCAGGGTTTCTTTGAGGTGGTTGTTATTTTTAAAAATTTGAATTTTTAAAATACTGAGTATGTAATAACAATATTGTTCAGATTTTTATTTTAATAAAGTCTAAAATGTCAACAGTTAAGTCAACAAATACTAACTGAGCACCTACTACATGCCAGACACTGTTCTTGGTGCTGGAGAAATAAATACCATAATCTTAGGTACAGATGCATGTGTGAAGGTTATTAAAGGAGGCCATGTGGCAGGAGTGACTGGGAGGCCAGTGCCAGCTGGTCAGGCTGGCCGGAGAAAGCCTCTCCTGGGGGAGACGCAGAGCGGAGGCCTGCCCGAGGAGGAGGAGGAGGCAGCAGTAGATGCCCTGAGGTACTCAGGCCAGGTCCAAGGAGTGGCCTCAGCAAAGGCCTGGGATGGGGATGGTGTCGGGCCTGGCGCCATCTGGGCAGGGAGAGATGCGGGTATGAGACGAAAGAGGACCATGACCATGGGGCAGAGTGTGGATTTGATCTGGGCTGGGAAGTCTCGAGGGTTTAAGCGAGGCGGGCTGGAAGGAGACTGCAGACGGGGGGCGTGGCGGCAGTGGGTGGGTGAGGGACAGATGGGAGTTATGGTGACTTGAATTCGTGCCATGTACCAGTCAGGGGAATTTGAACAGGGAAAATGTAGTAAAGAGAATTATCAACTAGCAAAAAGCGGTGTTATGGGTTGAATTATGTCCTCCAAAAAGACATGTTGAAGTCCTGACCCCTGGTACCTGTGAAGGTGACTTTATTTGGAAATAGGGTCTTTGCAGATATGATCAAGGTAAGATGGGTCATTCCAAGGGTGGAAAGCCATGGTCTGAGCACATACATCCCTCCAAGATTCACACTGAGCCAAATCCCCGTCATGGTGATATTAAGAGGTGGGGCCCTTTGGGAGATGCTTAGGTCCTGAGGGGTCTGCTCTCGTGAGTGGGACTCATGCCCTTATAGTAGAGGATGGAGGGTGTGTCCTAGCTCCTTAGCCCCTTCTGCCCTGTGAGGACGCAGCAACAAGGAGCAGCCCTCACCAGACACCAAATCTACTGGCACCTTGACCTTGAACTTTCCAGCCTCCAGAACTACGAGGAATACATTTCTATGGTTTATAATCTATCCAGCGTAAGGCATATTGTTATAGCAGCTAAGTGGACTAGGACACCACAGCCTTTGGTCTCTGCTGATATAATCAAGGGTGTTAGGGTGGGCCCCTTACCCAATATGACTGGTGTCCTTACAGGAAGAGGGAAATTTGACACGAAAACACCGGGAGTAGATGGCCACCCGATGGCAGAAGGAGGGACCGGAGCGATGCAGCTGCAGGCCATCAGCAGGAGCTGGGAGAAGGCCAAGAAGGCTCTCCCCAGGGTCCCAGGGGGAGCACAGCAGGGGAGCACCCGAGGGCACCTTGACTTCAGACTTCCGGCCTCCAGAACTGGGAGGAGAAGTTTCTGTTGTTTTAAGCCCCCTGTGTGTGCTACTTTTGTGATGGCAGCCCTGAGATACTGATACAGGTGCTTAACTGCTAAAAGGGGTAAGAGAGGTCTCTAAGGAACCCAGAATAGCAAATGCAGGAAGCAGCTGCTGTGTGGAAGAGGCTTCCACCCCCTAAAGCTGGGACCCAGACCTTTAGAGGGGGCGCGCCTGCTGCAGGAACACAAAACCTGCTGGCGGGAGAAGCCTCGCCAGAGTGGGGTTCAGAGTGGTCTACAGGACCAGCCCATGCGGTGGCCCCAAACTCGCTACAGAGTGAGAGCAGGCCAGAGCTAGTCCATGAAAGTGGCTCACAGGGTGTGAAGTTTGCTGCAGAATGAATGCCACCCGACTGCTGCACACCAGTCCCGCCGACGGCTGTGCCACCGGCAGAAACACTGGCATTAGAAAGAGAAGCCCCTTCCACCTCTGCTGCCTTTATTGACAAAGCCTAGCATTGCGCCAGTTGGCAAAGGAAACGTTTACCAGGGTCCCCCTTCAGCATCCCAAAGCAGGGCAGGGAAGGGTGACTTCGGAACTGAGCCACAATACACTGATAACTGGCATAGGTGGTAACGAGAATGGTGGGGGACTAGTGTGAGGGGAAAAGGGCTTGTGCTCCCCCCACAGTTCGTAGTTCTGTGATATCACAAAACTGCACTACAAAAATTGCGATAGAAATGAAACCGTACACTGCTTAACCTCGTAATCCGTGTCTCCTTGTCATCTGCACTCTTAATTCACGTAGTTTTAAATCATCCCTGCCGCACAGGTGAGTACATAGAGGCGCAGAGATGTTGAATGACATGTTTGAAGTCGTGCCGCTAACAAGTGGCGTCCATCTGCGTCCGAGGCCTGCGTCCTGGCCGCTGTACCTGCTGCCTTTCCGCAGGGAACTGGAACGCCTGGCTCATTCTGCTCCTGAGAGCTCAGTGCTGCCTTCATCAGCCCCAAGAGGACCCTGGGCCCTGGGTGCGCAGGGGGGCTAGCAAGTAGGTCTCACACCTCTAGGAGGGTACAGTCCAGTTTTCAACTGGTTCTCTTGTTTACCACTTCGAAAGGTTTCTGCCTCTTAAAAATGGAAGGATTTTTCCTTGGAAGGGAAGTGAGCTGGAGACATTCCTCAGCACCCTTCCTGCAGAACACCTCCTCCTTTGGCTTCTCGATAGATAGCAGTCTACTCCCGCATTTCTAGACCTCAAAAAAACAGAAGAATCTGGCAGGTACAGAGACGAGCTTGCCCAATAGGGACTGGATCCAGCCAAGTGCCAGCTTGGGTCAGATGTCCCATCCCTTCGGCAGGAAGATGGATGATCTTCCACGGGGAACCAGAACTCCAGGGAGAAAACTCTGACTGTTGTGGGCTGGCTCTTCATGGAAGGTTACAATCCTGCACCCTGTGAGGAAGTCACTTGTCTGAGCGCTAGAGTGAAAGGGGGTTGGATTTTTCTAGAAGAGCTTTAAGAATCCTTCCAGATCCTGTATTCGTCAGTTCATATATTTATCAACATTTACTGAACCTACTATGTGCCAGGTACTACAGTAAGATCTTTCAAGAATTATTTAATCTTCACAGCTGCGTGAAGTGGGCACCGTTGTCCATGTTTTACAGATGAGGAAACTGAGGCTCCGGGAGGTTAAATAAGCAGGAGGCAGTACTGTGGGGAGACTTGATTCTAGCGGTTTCCGGCAATCTGTCTTTGCTGTGTGTCCCCTCAGGACAGGCTCTTCTTTCTGGTGTCCTCCGTGCAGGTCTGGCCTGGTGTGTGCTGAGGTGCTTGCCTGTGTGTCCTCCCAGCCTCGCCCCAGAGGGCTCGAGCTGCTGTGCCAACGTACAGACGAGGAGGAGAGTGTGTGCAAAATTCAGGGCCAAGAAAAATACAGGTAGAGCAAAAGGGAATGCCTGCAGGCATTTTAATATTCAATTACAAATCTGGGCAGAGATTCCTAAGACTTAGAGAGATAAACGGATTAGTTAACGTGTTGACTACTATACACCAGGTACAATAAACTAACTAGTCCTACATGAACCTGCATTTATAGATCTCAAAAAAAAAAAAATGGAAGGTTGAGTAGAAAGGCAGATGAAAAAAAGAAAGCTCAGAGAGGTTAAGTAATGGGCTTGAGGTTGCAGAGCTAATAAGTGGCAAACCCAGGGTTCAAATCCACGTGTTTCTGCATCTGGAGCTGGGCTCAAATTTAGGGTACCACTTTTTTGTTCCATTTCCAACAGAACACAATTCTGGCCCTCAAGAAGAGGAGTGGAAGCAGGTACACGACTGGTTCCTGGTGCTCCGCTGTGGTGAGTGCACTGGAGACTGAGGCAGGCTGCATGCGGGTTCAGAGCTGGTACGATGGGGGTGTGCAGGGGCTGGGTGGGTAGCCAGGCATTGCCGAGGAGGGCGCAGGGTGAGCAAAGGTCTGCAGGCTGAAAATAGCTGTGTGCAGGGAGGCTATCAGCAGTTCAGTGTTTCTGGAGTTTACGGAGCCAGGTGGGGGTCACTAGGATGAGGCCGGGGCGATGGGCGGGAGTGGAGAGCTCCTGGTCCACAATGAGGATGGGTTATAGCTCTAGGGCAACCCACAGAGTGAGGAGATAATTTAATATCTACACCAGGACACTTGTGAGAAGGAAAAGGCGCTAAAAATAATTAGCAGGTGTTAATTGCTCTATAACAAGCACAAACTGACCTTCAGGGAGTCATACATAGAGAGCCCGTGGAGCGTTTTTTTTTTTTTTTTGAGACAGAGTCTCACTCTCTTGCCTGGGGCGAGTGCCGTGTCGTCAGCCTAGCTCACAGCAACCTCAAACTCTTGGGCTCAAGCAATCCTACTGTCTCAGCCTCCCAAGTAGCTGGGACTACAGGCATGAGCCACCATGCCCGGCTAATTTTTTCTGTATATATTTTTGGCTGTCCAATTAATTTCTTTCTATTTTCGATAGATACGGGGTCTCGCTCTTGCTCAGGCTGGTTTCGAACTCCTGAGCTCAGAACGATCCACCCGCCTCGGCCTCCCAGAGTGCTAGGATTACAGGCGTTAGCCACCGCGGCCGGCCCCTGGAGTGTTTTAACTAGTGTGACATAACCAGATTGGCGATTTGGAAAAGTCACTGGCTGCAGTGCAAGATGGATTGGATGCATTTCGTAAAGAATTCAGACAGCACAGAAGTATACAGTGGCAAGTTAAGTCCCCCTTCTACCCTTATCCCCAAGTGCTCCTTCTCAGTCGCAGCCATCATTGTCCCCAGTTTTAGTGTTTTATTCCAGAGATAGTCTGAAATGTGTGTGTGTGTGTGTATATGTGTATATATATATATAAAATCCCCTTCTAATGCAGGTGGCAGTGCATTATACACCCTGTTCTCTACCTTGCTTTTTATTTATAGGCCTTGTATGTCGTTCTACATTAGCACACATAAGGCTGCCTCGATCGTTTTATTGCCTGTAAAATGTTTCATGGTTCCAGCATATTGTATTCAACTTCTTCCCCATTGATGGGCATTGATCCTGATTTCTTGCTATTATAAACAATGCTGCAATTCACATCCTCATACATAGGAATGTGTGCGTGGAACGAGTTCCCTAAAGTGGAATTGCTGAGTCAAAGGGTATATGCATTTATAATTTGATAAATGTTGCCAAGTGGTCCCCCATAGGAGGGGGGCTCGTTTCCTGCACACATTCCTGTGCTTGGACACACTAATTGCAGCAGTAATGCATTGAGTCCTGGGCGACTGGGTGAGGCAGGGAGAGGGATAGTGATGACAGCCCAAGTACAGGAGAGAGGTGACGAGGTCTTATCTAAGGTAGTCATGGTGGGGATAGCTAGGAGGCTATGATTTGGAGAAATACATCATATTAAGAAGGGGCTGGGCACGGTTGCTCACACTTGTAATCTAGCACTTTGGAAGGCAGAGGCAGGAGAATTGCTTGAGGCCAGGAGTTCAAGACCAGCCTGGCCAATAGATCGAGACTCCCTCTCTATGAAAAATAAAAAAATATTAGCTGGGCATGGTGGCACACACCTATAGTCCCAGCTACTCTGGAGGCTGAGACAGGAAAATCTCCTGAGCCCAAGAGTTTGAGGTTACAGTGAGCTATGTTTGGGCCACTGCACTCCAGCCTGGGTGACAGAGTGAGACCCTATCTCTAAAAAAATTAAAAGAAAGACAGGCAGACATCAGGAAGGAAGGAAGGTTGCTTTGAGGTATGGGGTGGGGGGTTGAAGAGTTTTGGGGGTAGCAAGGGGCTGGGAGGGGAATCCAGGTAGAGACATCCAGAAGTTGGATGCACAGGCCTGAAGCTGTGGAGAAAGTCCAGGCTGGAGACACAGGCTCGTGCTGAGGCCGGCCGGGTGCCCGGGATGCAGCAGGTCCTCGCTCTGGGGCGCAGGCACTGCACTTGCATGCCTTGAGAGGTAGGGCCTCCTTGCATTGTCCTGCCGGGTGCCTCTCTTGCCTCACCCTTGTCCTGGCCCTGGTGAGGGGGCCATGGCATCAGCTATATGTTTAAGGGGCTGACTCAGAAGAGAGACTCAAGGGAAAGAAGAAAGAGGTACAAGAATTCGGGGAGAGGCAGGTGTCCCAGAGGGCAAAGGGCCGAGCTCCCAAGTTTGTGGGAGAAGGCAGGGGGGGACCAGAAAGTGTCCCTTAGATACACCAATTAGGAGGTCACCAATACCGTCAGTGAAGCCGTTTTAATAAAGTGACAGAGGCTGGGTAGTCTCAGATTCTATAAAGCAATAATAGAAAGTCAGGGTGTTTACTCATTGGTCGTATCCTAGCAACAGTGTGTTCTCAACAGGGGCAAGTGTTCTAGAATGTGCGACCAAATTATATGAGAACACAGTATTCTAGAATGTCTGCAGGAGTTTGCCAGTCAATTTCTTACTTAGAGGTACTCAGGAGCTTGTTGAAAACCATTCCCTTTTCCTCTCAGTTTCCAGGTAGTCAACGACAGGCATTTATGACACTAATAGAACTTAAATGCTCTGCCAGGGTCACTTCCCCGAATTCAAAGTTAACGTGAGGGAAGAGGATTAAGAACAATGTCCCAGCGGGAAAATGAGCTGAGTTGTACTTCACCGCCCTTTAAAGCTAACAACACTGGATGTTCTTCAGAATTCACGTGGGATTATGTGTCCTCCCAAGACAGCATGAACAATGCATTCCTTTCCCTCCCCCTGTGGGTCCTCGCCCCCCAGCAGTAGTGGCTGATTTCACCCAAATTCACTCTGAGCAGCTTTTAATTATGCACAGAAATTGGGGGGAGGGGGATGTCTAATCTAGCCTCTTCCTCCAGTGCTGCCCTTCCTGCTTGGGCCTTCCCTCCCAGAACCCTGCCCACCTCACCTGGAGTGCTTGGCACACCCTGATGCGTGACACTTGATCTCTTCCACTGTCTCCCTATAGCTGGTCCGTGAGCTGGGCGGGGAGGCGGGGTCAGGCCACTCTGGCTCTGGCCCAGTCTCAGGCACCGTGGCTGGGCGTGCTGCCCGGTCCCCTCAGTGGACAGGAATCCTGCTTCCTGGGATGCCACGATACTTTGGATCTGTCCTTCCATCCAAATCCTCCTAAGCAGTCCCTCAGCCCTGCCAAAGGGCTCCCCTGGAAGTGGCCCCAGCATAAGCTGGGTCTGGACCAGCCTGACGTCCTCTCTGCTGGCGGCTTCCTCGTGACTCAGCCCACTCCATGTCCAGTCCCATTTCTGCCCAGTCCCACAGCCGGACACCCCGCGACTTCCTGAGGACCCTGTGAGTATCTGATCCCGGGCTGCCACCTTCAAGGTTCCCTGGTCCGCTAACGGGGGTGCTCTCCCCAGCACGCTGGCTGGTTCACCAGCGTCTCCAGGGAGGGGCTGAGCTGACCTGTCAGCCCAGCGCCCGGAACGGGCCTGCAGGAGCACTCAGAAAAGCTGATGAGTTGAAGTGACAGCAGAAGAGAAACATTCAGCCGGTTTTTATATGAAACCATCTTTTTTTTTAATCATCTTCTTTGTTATGTGGGAAGGATGGGATGTAATTATGCCCTGCCTCATAGCATAGTCGGAAATCAAGCTCTCCTTATCCTGGAAGAAAGAGGAACCAAAGCAGAATTTCAGCTGCTCTGGACTAACGGGCCTCTCAGGTCTACTGTGCAAGAACAAGATTTACTTTGGGGAGCGGGGAGGCTGCTGTGCAGGAAGAAAGAAGGTGAGTGTGGGGCCTGTGTCGAGGATAGGTCGCCTGTGGGCCCTGAGATGGGCCTGGGGGCCTGGACGCTGGTCTCAGAGTCGCCCCAGGACAGAGAGGTGGTGGTGGACCCAGTGACGCCCCTGCGAAGCTGCGTTGCATTCCAGGCACGGGAGAGAGCCGCGATGCCTCTGGTCTGCAAGAACCTTCCCTGCCTGGCACCGGGGCCCACCCAGTAGATCCTCCTGTGGGTGCCAGGGGCCTTCAGCCCTTGCTGGGGGGCGTCCTCGGGAGCTGCTCTCTGCACTGTAAGACTAGCTGGCTCCATCCGATCACCGAGTCAGGCACACAGGGTCACAACCACTGGCCTCCCACCGAGACACTGCACGTGAAGAGCTCGCTCCCACCCTGCAGTGCGGCTCACCCTCCCACGTGTGCAAGCTGGGCCTCACCCACCAAGGTCACACAGCCCACAGCGGTGGCCTGGGATGTGAACACAGGTCTTTGATTCTCCGTGAAGAGCTTGCAAAACTCAGGAGAGCATTTTATTACCAGTTTGTTATAAAGAGCACAACTCAAGAACAGCTAAATGGAGGAGATGCATAGAGCAAGGCATGGGGGAGGGGTGCAAAGCTCCCTCTCAATGTGACACCCTCCCAGCACCTCAACGTGTTCACCAACGCAGAATATCACTGCACCCCATTGTTTCAGGTTTGTGTAGTGGTCCCGTTACACAAGCTTGATTGATTAAATCACCGGCCCTTGGTGATCAAATCAATTTCTAGCCCCCTCCTCCCTCTCCAGAGGTCAGGATTGAGGGCAAAAGTTCCAGCCTTCTTTCTAGTCATGCCTTAGTCATTCTGGAGGCCAGCCCTCATCCTAAAGCTGCCTAGGGGCCACCAGTCACCTCATTAGCATATGAGACACCCACCACTCCGAAGATTCTAAGGGTCTTAGACGTTCTTATTTCAGTAACTGGGGACTAAGGCCAGATATTACAACAAAAGATGCTTCTATCAGCCCTGTCACTCAGGAAACCGCAAGAGTTTTAGAAGTTCAGGAACTGGGAACAAAAACCAAATATTTATTATATCACAGTATCACACAGCCTTAAAAAGAGGTTCTGACACATGCTATGACATGGATGGACCTTGAAAACACTGTGCTAAGTGAAGTGAGCCAGGCACAAAAGGACACATACTGTGTGATTCCACTTAGATGAGGCACCCAAAGTAGTCACATTCCTAGAGACAGAGAATAGAGTGATCGTCGCCAGAGGCTGGAGGTGAAGGGAGAACGGGAGTTATCATTTAATGGGTGTGAAGCTTCAGTTTGGAAGGATGAGAAGGTTCTGGAGCTGTAACAGTGGAATGGAAGCTTAACATAACTAGTTCCACTTTGCTTCTGACCCCTGCAGTAATATCCTTTGGATTAAAAGCTTTGGCAGAGCTCTGCATGTAGGCTAGAAGGAAGGTGATAAACGTCCCTTTTCCAAAACTAACTCCCAGGGAGATAGGAAAAGTATACACGTAAATAGCAATGCTATGTTAAAGATGCTTGGAACATCCTGACTTTTGTCCTCCAAAGTTAGCTGACCAAGAGCAAGGAAATTTTACAAGCTCCTCAAACCCTAGCTGATGCCCAGATGTCTGCGGTCCTCTGTTACCTCTTGCAACCCAATTCCCCCTTCCCTTAAGATAAAAAGGAGCCAAAAGTTCATACTAACTTAAGATGGTTCTTTGGAACATTAGTCTGCCATCTTATAGGTTTGCTGACTGCCCAAATAAAAGTCACTTTCCTTGCCCCAATACTAGGTGTCTCGACTTACTGACTGTTTTGCGGTGAGTAGTATACGCTTGACCTTGGTTATAGAGATGGACGGTGGTGACAGCTGCACAAGAGCGTCAGTGTCCTCAGTACTGCAAGGGAGGAAAAATCCCTTCCTCTACCCTGTTATGTTCCACAGCTGGGGCCCGCGAATTAAACTGACAAAGGACAGATTAAGAGCGGAAAAGGCATATAAATTTTATGTGATGTTATTTTAATTTTTATGTGCATCTAGAGGGCTTCCTAGAAAAGAAATGAAAATTCAAAAAGAGAGACCCATGAAGGCTTACATACCACTTTAACAAAAGGTAATAAATTTGGGGAGAAGTGGCAAGACAAAGGGAAAAGTTTGGGTTTCTAGGGCAGTAAATTGTGGGTGGGAAGATATGTGGGGCAAACTGCTGGTGGATAAGGGTTATTCAGTAAGGTTTTGTTGATGCAGCTCATCTTGGTGCTGTCTCCAGCTGTAAGATTTATTCTCCGCTTCTGATACAGAAAAGGAAATTTATGCCCTGGTTTTAGACAGATGGGGCAGGTAGAGAGATTTTCCTGTGCCTGCTGTTTCTCAATTGCCTTCAGCTCAAAATAATGCTTATGCCAAAATGGCACATTTTGGAATGGCAGTTCTGATCCCCTTCAGTGCCACTGAACTGTACCCTTAAAAATGGTTGAAATGATAAATTTTATGTTATATGTATTTTACCACACACACAAAAAAAGAAAGAAAGAGAAAAAGCCTCCTTCTGCCTGTCTTCACTGGGAACAAGATCCTGCTCTGCCTGTAATCTGACCCTCTGAATGAACAAGTCCAGAGAGGGGCCCTGCCTCTCTCCTGAGTACCCCTAAAAAGACGTGCATGTTCCCTGGTCTGGTCTGCCCAGTCCCGGGACCACGCGGGTTGCTGGGGAAGGAGCATGAGAGAACTTCTGGAAGTGGTGAAGATGTTTAATGTCCAATGTGGTGGTGATTGCATGGACACGTGTTGACATACCCTTCCCTTGGCCAAGCTTCGTTCAGGCTCCTCTGAGCCCCTGCTCAGCTATGCCTTGACCTCAGCCTCCTGTCGGCCTGCGTAGCTCAGCCTTAGCGAGAATCCTGCTAAGGAAGTTTGACGAGATCCCCACTCTCATGTCTGAACCTCCCTTGACATCTGATCAATTCCTCATGCCCTACTTTGCCCCACTTTGGTGTCCAAGTCTTGGATCTGCCTTCAGCAAGCGTCCCCCTACCCAGACGTCTCCTCTCAGCCACTTTCTGTCTGCTCTTTGGCCATAACGCCCTGCGGTCCTGCTGTATCGGGTTGAGCCCCCCCTCTCCCCTGTTGTAATGGGGCTGACTGCTATTGTAATAGTCTTGAATAAAGCCTTCCTCACCATTTAAACAAGTATCAGAATAATTTTTTCTTTAACAGTGTTGAAATTTGTCTAAATTCATCAAAAATTATACTTAGATGCATTATTTGCATATAAATTATACCTTAATAGAGTTGGATTTTAAAAAGGGAAGAATGAAACAAGATTAGCCAATTGTTAATTGTTGACATTGGTGGTGAGTACATGAAAGGCCATTATTCTACTCTGTCTACTTTCATTTGTATCTGAAAGTCACCATAAAAAAAAAGCTTGAAAAAAATCAAAGGCTACATCATCCAGCTTCCCACACTCTGCCACCCACAAGATGCCCCACGGGACTGAAAAGTAAGGCAGGGACCCCTGAGGTTTGCATATTATTTACAAAACATGTTTCACAAGCTTTAACTCCTTGTGTTCCCATGAGAATTCAGGGCGGCCATAAAGTATCATTGAACTTCCCTATGGGAACCCCAGGGACCAGGAGGGAAGTGACTTGCCCAAGATCACACAAGGCTCCTAACTGGAGGCAGGGGTGTCCCCGCAGCAGCATCAGGCCCAGGGCCGTGGGAACAGTCCCCACAGGGTGGGACTGTGTCTCTCACAGCATCCCGTGAGACGCTCCTAAGGAAATTCTATCCGAGTGATTAGCACTTATTGGAGTTAACCGCCTGTTAGTTACCATGGTTATGTCTCACTTAGCTCCTAGAGTCCCACAGAGGAACACACGCACAGCTGTGCTCGGGCTGATACCACAGGAGGAAAACATCCCAGCCAGGGTCAGAAATGTTCCCTGGGCTCCGTTTGCAGAACATGTCAATCATCTCCAGTCTCTGAGAAGGATTTTATGCAGAAATAGCTACCAATGTGCAAAAGGAACACCATTTCCTGGCACCCCGAGCCGCAAGCTGCGTGTCTGGAGGAATTGCTCTGCAAGGGAGAAGCCAGCAGCAATCTGCCTGCCTCTCCAGGGCCGAACTCGCGAAGTTGCTATGAAGATTAAGTGCGTGGACTTCTATAACTAGCTTGAAACAATACCTACCTCTCGGTAAACACCCAATACTTTCATTAACGTTACCATTTCAAATACCTCCACAGAACTTATTTTAAACAGTGTTTTCATTTCTTGTTTAAAATAGAATTTAATTGCAGCTCTCGTCTCCTGGGTTCTCCAGAATCCTACTCGTGCAGAACACAGACGAGCGTGATCCGGAACCAAAGCCTCAGAGCATCCCCAGAAGCTGCCCTGAAGTCTCCTCCAGCTTAGTCGATCTTAGAATCTTCCTTGATTCTCTTCTGTTGAACCAGAGGAGGGGGTTGTGGGAACCTCTGATTTGTAGCTGGTTGGTCCTAGGTATGGGAGGTCCGGACTTGGGATTGTCGTTTGAAGTGGGAGCAGTCTTATGGGATGGAGCCCTTACCCTGCGGGATCTGAAGCCAACTCCAGTAGATAGTGTCAGAATTGAGTAGAGTCACTGTATACCCAGGTGGTGTCTGAAGGGTTGGAGAGTTGGTCGTTGGTGTGGAAAACCCCACACGTTTGGTGTCAGAAGTGTGAGTAGAAACAGGTCATAGCAGTAGGCTGAATAATATTCCATTGTGTGTATGTGCCGTGCCTTGCTTATCCACTCACCTGCTGATGGCCACTTGGGTTGTTTCCACCTTTTGTGAATAATGCTGCTATGAACATGGGTGTACAAATATCTGTTCAAGTCCTTTGAATTCTTTTGCGTATATACCCAGAATTGTAATTGAATCAAATGGTAATTTATGCTTAATTTTTTCAGGAATTGTCATACTGTCTTTTACAGTGACTGGACCATTTTACATTCCCACCAGTAATGCACAAACATTCTAATATCGTCACGCCTTCATCAACACTTGTTATTTTCTGTTTTTGTTTTTCGTTGTTGTTGTTGTTTTAAAGACAGAGTCTCATTCTGTCACCCAGGCTGGAGTGCAGTGGTGCGATCATAGCTCACTGTAGCCTTGAACTCCTGGTCTCAAATGATTCTCTTGCCCCAGCCTCTGGAGTAGCTGGGACTCCAGGCTCGTGCCACCACACCTGGCTAATTTTTTGCTTTTTGTAGAGATGGGGTCTGGCTATGTTGCCCAAGCTGGTTTCAAACTCCAGGCCTCAAACAATCCTTCTGTCTTGGCCTCCCAAAGTGGTGGGATTACAGGTGTGAGCCTGGCCAGGTTTTGTTTTGGTTTTGTTTTGTTTTTTAATTATAATAACTGTCCTAATGAGTCCTAATGAGTGTGAGATGATCTCTCACTGTGGTTTTGATGTGCATTTCCCTAATGACTAATGATGTGGAGAATCTTTTCTTATGTATGTTTATTGGTCACTTGTATATCTTCTTTGGAATAATGTCTATTTTTTTATTTTGAGACAGAGTCTCACTCTCTTGCCTGGGCTAGAGTGCCATGGCATCAGCCTAGCTCACAGCAACCTCAAACTCCTGGGATCAAGCGATCCTCCTATCTCAACTTCCCAGGTAGCTGGGACTACAGGCACAGGCCACCATGCCCTGCTAATTTTTTTTTTTTATTTTTAGTTGTCCAGCTAATTTCTTCCTATTTTTAGTAGAGACGGGGTCTCACTCTTGCTCGGGCTGGTCTCGAACTCCTGACCTCAAAACGATCCTCCCACCTTGGCCTCCCAGAGTGCTAGGATTACAGGCGTGAGCCACCGCACTCGGCCAAGACAGCATTTTTTTAAAAAAGAAGAGAAAGGGTAAAGGATTTGAATAGACATTACTCCAGGCCAGGAGTTCGAGACCAGCCTGAGCAAGAGCGAGACCCCGTCTCTACTAAAAATAGGAAGAAATTAGCTGGACAACTAAAAATAAAAAAAAAAATTAGCAGGGCATGGTGGCCTGTGCCTGTAGTCCCAGCTACCTGGGAAGTTGAGATAGGAGGATCGCTTGATCCCAGGAGTTTGAGGTTGCTGTGAGCTAGGCTGATGCCATGGCACTCACTCTAGGCTGGGCAACAGAGCGAGACTCTGTCTCAAAAAAAAAAAAAAAAAAGTTTTCTTATTCTCACAAATAATTTTTGCCAGTTCTTCCTTTATCTTATGCATATTTGTTATTATGCTCTTTAAAATTTTTTGTCCTCCTCTTCCAATAACCCTGTTTCTGGCGATGAGTCATGCTTACTTGGCATCCTTGTTAGCAGTGGTGTCCTTTGCTGGGGTCTGGGTACTCAGGCCTGTGAGCTCAGGACCCAGTGAAGATGGGGTTTCAGCTACACCGTGGGGTCTGCATCAGTCCCGGTGTCTAAGGGAAGGGAGGAAATGGACTCGGGAAGAGCAGCCCCAGATCTCAGAGTCACTCCCACATGCTGTCTCCTGGCCTGGTGACTACACTGATCAGGGCTGTACCTCCACCCCCCAGGGAACATCGGCCTTGGGAGGAGCCGGGCTCCTTGGATCCCGGTACTGCGGGTGCTTGAGGGCGAAGGCCTGAGGTTCAGTGCTCCGTCCTCAGCTGTTTTCATCAAGCACTCATCCCGCAGGGATCATGTATTGCCCCAGTTATTTCCAACCCTGGGAGCAGGGTCTACCGTGAAGGGCCAGGCGATGGCTGCATGATGGCTTGCGGAACGGTGGCCGAGCAGAACCTAACCCGGCCTCTCAACCACACTCTTACCTCCGCAGCTGGCATCTCCCAGGCAGTAACCCTCTGCACCACAAGCCCCCATGTGGGCCCCCTCCAATCTGTGAGAACGAGACGTGCACCCCCAACACTAGGCCTGGACTCTGAAAGCTGAAACCACACCTACTGTCTATATTAATGTGACTTGGTGTCATTTCTGTCTTAGTTAGCAAGATTGTATTTTCCCAGGAGTCTCCAACCCAGGCAAGTGCCTGGATAGTTCTTACAGGAACTTCTAGAAAGACCCATCAACTCCTCAGTGGCAAACATCAACAGTTGGTCTTTGAGTTCTTTGCCTCGAAATCCTCACCTTGCTCTTGCTGCCACCCCCGGACTGTACCATGGCTGTTACCCAATCCTAATCGGGCTGTCCTCATTTGAAAGACCTGCTTTAAATCAAATTTCCAAGTCTCAATAAATGGTGGCCGTGCCTTCCCCCTCCTGTCTGAGATGCTGCCAAACGCTGGGAGGTGGCGTTTGCTTCATGGCGAGCAACGCACTCAGCTGTGTCCCCGACAGCTTGTGCTGGTGACGTTTGGGGGCCAGCTGTTGGCACCAGCCACCAGTTACGACAGCCTTTGACTTCTAGATTTTTTTTTTTTTTGTATCTCATTGTTCTTGTTGTTTGCTGCTCTGATCCGTGTTTCTCTTGCTCTGTAATTTCTCCAGGCCGATTTTAGGGAAGGAGGCGTCAGGGCAGCGACAGTTTCTATCCTCTTGCCTTCCACTGAACTCGCACTGTTACCTCGTGGAGGCCCCGCACAGCGTGCCACTCTCTGCTCTTGTGTACTGCCGATTTATGAGTTTGTCCGATCAAAACCCACACTTGCATTTTGTATTTTCCTGTGATTGACCCTGAAATTCAAATGATCTTGATCGACATTTCAGTTTTAATCAGAAAGGAAATTTGTTAATCTTTTGACTAAAACCCAGTGGTGATCTAATAACGGAGTAATAATGCCAACTTAATTATTCCTTCTCCTTGTGACTATTTTTAAAATGTAAAGTCTGGAGGCAGTGAATAATTATATACCGGTAGATGTTTCAGTGGTTTAAAAATTTCTCATTTTCTAATTCTAGGTATCTGGTTGGTGTAATGGGCATTTTAATTCACATGCAATAAAAAAGCCAAGTATTTACAAAAATTAAATATGGTATTGAAGTCATGGCTGTTTGAGCTTATAATTACTGACTAAGGTGATACTAGCAATATCCCTCCTGCTAAACTCCTGTTAACTCAGCTGCCTCTGACACCGTGGAAAAGACAAAGAGGTGAAAAGAACACACTCAGGATTTGAAGCCAGACAGGCCCAGGTTCAAGTCCTGGCTTTGCCACTTACTAGGTGTGATGTAGATCAAGGTTTATGACCTTTCTGATCCTTCGTTTCCTTAGATATAAACAAAAATATTTCTATCTCATAGGATTATCAGGAAGATGTTTGCTGTTATTGTTAGTTTGGTTGAAACGGATGTCATTTTAGGTTTTCAAAGTTGTCATATCAAACCCTGTATCATCAAGGACTTGGATATATTTCCTTACCCAGTTTATCCCATAATCCGCAAAGCTGAACAGATCCTTCAAAACAGGAGGAGGAGCACGGAACACACATGACCGTGATGGGGAAAGGTTGGTGGAATCTGAGTGTGGGGAAGCTCAGCTTTTGCAGAAGCTCCTAAAACTGTCCGAAGCCCAGCAGGAAGGGCACAGGCCAGCTGTTACCTGAATGTTAACCCGGGAGAGAGCTGTGTGTCTCTAGCCAAAGGCACAGCTTGGCAGAAAAGCTTAGAATTGCAGGGACGGGGAGGCATTGCCCAAGGTGATGAGCTCCGACTTAGGGGCTCCACCAGCAGGCCTGCCCCACTCGGAGGTGGTGCCCCACTGCCATTTCCCCAACGCTGATCCTCCTCCTTCCTAGGCTCTGAGTTCACCCACCCCTACCCCATTATCATTAGGCTTTTAGTGCCATGCTCTCGCGCAGTATAAACTGGGCTCACAGAGTCCAGATCACAGTCCCCGGAGTGGGAGTGTGCCAGATGATTCGCTGGGGACAAATATTAGAACTTCCATTTGCATGTATCTTTTATCTTGTTCTAACATTCTATTTTTGGCTTATTTGTTAGCATGCACATAATGTGGGAGAATAAGCATGTTCAATACTTTAAAATCTAGAAAAGATAAATGTGCATTTATTGAAGGCCCGTACTCTAAATATTTTACCAATGGGCTGCACATACATAGTTGGGGTTACCAGAGCCTGGGACGGGGAGTGGGGAGCGGGTAAAGTGGGATGGCTAACGGGTACGAGCTGCAGTTGGATCGAAGGAATGAGATCTAATACTCGGGAGCACAGTAGGGTGACTGTAGTCAACGAGAACTTATTGTATATTTTAAAATAACTGAAAGAGTGGAGTTGGAATGAAATGCTTGAGGTGATAGATACCCCAATTGCCCTGATTTGATCGTTCCACATTGTATGCTTGTATCAAAACATCACATGTATCCCATAAATACATACAACTGTTATGTATCCATAATAATTAAAAATAAATTTTTTTTTAAATGGGAGATCACTGCTCTAGACTGTCTGATCCCTGTGGTCATTCTATTTTGAGTTGCAAATTAATTCCCTGAAATCCTTTCTTACCCTCCCAGTCAGTCTCACGGACGTGGTCATCAGCCGCAGATCCCTGGGCGGCCAGCACGGTGGAGGCCCTGGGTGTGCAGGGTGGAGAGCAGCTGTGCAGCTTCCGTGGTCCGTCTCCCAAGGACACGCAGCTCCGCGGCAGCCCGACCCACCGGGATCCTTCGTGTCATTTCTCTGCTACTAGTTTTGGCAGAACCTAGACCTACCTTGGCCACTTCTTGATTGATCCTTTGTTATGAAGAGAGGGAGATCTCATACTTGAAAATGCATTCTAGTCTCTCGCTCCCTTGTGAGGCTTAACATCTCCAAGCCTCAGCTACTGAACCTTTCGAGTGACAGGACGACAGCTGCCTTGTCTGTCTCACAGCGTCCTTGCAAAGAGTGAGTGGGATCGGATCATGTCGTGCAGAAACTGAAGAACACCAAAGCTCGGGAGAAGATGTTAAAAGTGGTGAGAGAAGAGCCAGATTGCTTTTAAAGGAATGGTTATTTAAACTAACAGATTTCCTCCTCCTCCTTCTCCTTCCCTTCCTTCTTCTCCAATACCTCCTCCTCCTCCTTCCTCCTCTTGTAGATAGCGGAAAGTTTATTATATTTATAGTAGAATTTACCAGCTCTACTCTGTTCAGATGATTCCCAGTTCCGTTGGCCACCCTCAAAGCCTCAGAGCCAGGCGCATTCGAGTGCCTCCTTGGCCCCCTCAGACCAGGCGAGGGAGTGGCCTTGGCCACGTCGGTGTCACAGAGCTGCTTCTCAGCTGGTCTGACCTGGGGGTGGTTGGTCTTGACCTCCATGGCGAGCACCAGTGTCCTGTTGTTCTTCATCTCCATGGCTGGTGAGGTCAGGGGACATTGGACGATGGCATACAGTGCACGTGGATGGTTTTGGGTGTACTCTCCTTAGAGTACTTGGTTTTCCTTCAGAGTTGCAGTGTCTTGGGCTGCCAGAGTGTGGGTGGCCTGTGGAATAACCTCTTTCTTTATCTTGTTGTTGTTGTTCATGGCTGTGGACACTTTTCTGTACTGCCTTCTTGGCTTTCAAAGCCTTTGCTTTGACTCTGTTTTTGGGAGGTTTCATTTTTTGCATTCAGAAACTTTTGTAAAAAGGCAATAACTAACTTCTTAATAAGAACAATGGAAGCCAGAAAACAACAGACTAATACTTTCACTGAGCTGGAAAATGTAACTGACAATCTAGAGTTTTACGTACAGAAAAACTGTTTTACAAGAAAGCGGGTCAAATACAGACATTTCAAGACAAACAGAGCTGAGAAAGTTTGTGACAAATTCATTCTCACTAACGGAAATTCTAAAGGCAGAAAGGTCAGCCTGGATGGAAGATTTGAAAAGTAAGAAGTGAGATCTAAAGTCTTGATCCATTTTAGGTTAAACGTTTTCATTTAAGCCTGCTTCATAGGCTATTTTTGCCTTTGGGGAATACTAGTAGCCATTGACATTCATTGCCTATATCATTAACCCATCAGGCACTGTGAAATGGTGATAGGCTAATTCTATAATGCCTTCATTTATTAGCTAGAATATTGCTGTAAAAATAATCTTGTCCTAATCAATTTATGGATTACCCAGAAATGCAGTTTGTATAGGAAAGGCAGGATAAAAGTCAAATGCACTGTAATACATTAAAAACAGTCAATTTAAAAAATATTAAAAATATTATTTATAGTATCATAAATATTAAGTGCATGGATATAAATTAAAATACTATAGATCAGAGGATAGAATTTTACTGAAAAACATTAAAGACCTAAATAAATGGCAAGATATATCATGTCCATTAATACAAAATATTCTGAGTCATACAGATGTTAATTCTTTCCAAACCAACCTACACATTCAGTTCTATGCTATCCCAAGCCCCAGTAATGTGTGTCTATGTGGAATTTGACAAGTTAATCCCAAAATGCATGTGGAAGAGCAATTGACCGAGAACAGCCAAACCACTGCAGAAAAGCAAGATGGGGGAACTAGCCCCAAAAAGGAACAGTACTTAGTAAAAAGTTCTGGTAATTATTAATAAGACAATGTGGTATTAAGGCAGGGATATAAAAATAAACCCATGGAACAAAACGTAGGCCTAGAACAAGACCAGGCATGCACGGAAACTTGATTTGTGACAAAACAGGCAGTGTAGGCTACTAGGGGAAATGTAGTTTTTATGAATGCTGTTGAGATTTGAAATAACCACATGGAAAAAAATTAAATAGGATCCTTTCTCATGTCATTTATTTATTTTTTTATTTTTTTGAGACAGAGTCTCACTGTGTTGCCCGGGCTAGAGTGAGTGCCGTGGCGTCAGCCTAGCTCACAGCAACCTCAGACTCCTGGGCTCAAGCGATCCTACTGCCTCAGCCTCCCGAGTAGCTGGGACTACAGGCATGCGCCACCCTGCCCAGCTAATTTTTTCTATATATTTTTAGCTGTCCAATTAATTTCTTTCTATTTTTGGTAGAGATGGGGTCTCGCTCTTGCTCAGGCTGGTCTCGAACTCCTGAGCTCAAACAATCCTCCTGCCTCGGCCTCCCAGAGTGCTAGGATTACAGACATGAGCCACCACGCCCGGCCTCTCATGCCATTTATAAAGATCAATTCTAGGCAGGTTAAATACTTACCTATGAAAAGTAAGATTATAAAACTTTAAGAATATAATGTAGTATTTATCTTTATGTCCTCAAGAAGTTCTTAAACAAGATACAAAGACATATAAATTATAAAAGGAAAGATGGGTAAATTGGATAATATTAAAATTAAGAATTTTTGTTTGTTAAAGAGACAAGAAGAGAATCTATGCATCTATCTATGGATGGAGGGAAAGTAAATGGCCGCGAGTACTCTGGAAAGCAATCTGGCATTGCCCGGCAAAGCTGAGACCCTGTACCTTCATTCCTAACAGAGCCACTCCCCGGTATAGATTCTGGGGAAAGTCTTACCACGAATGCTCATAGCCGCATTGTTCCTAGTGGCATAAAATTGGAAACCACCTAAATGTTCACATGCAGAGAAGGGATAAATAAGTTCCTGGCGTATTTACATAATGGAATGTTACAAAGAAGTGAAAACAAATGCACTTCCAACATGTACATCAAGAAGGACGAACCTCGGAACATACAGTGGAGCAAAGAAAAAAAAAGCAGTAGAAGAATGAGCATATATCATTCCATTTGTGTAAAGTTCAAAACTATGCGAAACTAAGTACATCTCAGGGGTACAGACGTGGTACACCCGTGGAGTGCAGCAAGGAAACATAAACTCGCAGCTCACGACAGGGGCGCACAGGTGGCGTTGAAGGTGCCGGCCGCGTTCTGGCTCTCAGGCCGGGTTGTGCATGTGTGTGTGTTTGTAGCCCAGGCAGTTTTTACACCCTACGCACTGGTTATAAATATTCTTCTATATCTATTATATCTACTAATATCTTCTATGTGTACTCAATAAAAACTATGATTCAAACGCTTTGCGTTTACAAAGGAGTATTGTTATCACGTCTTCTCAGCAGACCTGCCTGCGTCTTGTAACTGCTTCTGTGCGTGTTCGGCGGTCCCCTTTTATCCTCGGTTGCTCTTTCTGTGGTTTCAGTCACCCATGGTCAACGAAAATTGAAAATATTCAATGGAAAATTCCAGAAATAAACCATTCATAAGTTTTAAATTGCGTGTTGTTCTGAGTAGGGCAATGAAATCTCTCACTGTCCTGCTCCGTCCACTTGGGACGTGGCTCTTCCCTTTGTCCAGCACGTGCACACTGTAGACACTCCCCTCCTGGTTGTCACCTGTAGGTGGGTCAATTCTCAGATCCACTGTCACGCTACGGAAGTGCTCGTATTCAAGTAACTCTTATTTTACTTAATAATGGTCCCAAAGTGCAAGAGTAGCGAAGCTGGTATATTATAGTTGTTCTATTTTATTATTAATTATTGTTATTAATCTCTTACTGTGCCTCATTTATGAATTAGACTTTATCACAGGAATGTTTGTATAGGAAAAACATAGTATATATAGGTTCGGTGCTATCCATGGTTTCAGACATCCACTGGGGATCTTGGAACATACCCCACTTGGATAAGGGGGGACCACTGTAACTGCCAACCAGGATCTCCTATCTACAACCCTGATTTCTGTGCACAGAATTTGTGCTTGGACAGCTGGAGTGAGGACTCTGGTGCAAAGGGCCACCGCGGGAGGGAGGCAGAAAGAAGGCTCCTTAGCAGGCCACTCTGTACTTTCCCACCGTGACGTCAGAAACAAGGAGCAACCTGTCCTTCTAGAGACTGTCTAGACCCTCTTGTCCAATAGTAGTTCAGCCAGGTTAATGCCAGCCCCTGCTGGCCCTGGGAGATGCCCCGTCTGACAAATGACCAGATCCCAAGCTTGGCGAGGAGGAGATAGGAACGGAATGCGGAGAGTCGGATGCACCCTGATTCTGTCTTACCTATGGTTGTCAAGGTTACCAGAGCCTCATGTTTCTTAGTAACCACTCCTTCCAAAATAGCCTCCATTGGTGCCAGCTACTGAACTGCATCCCATTTCACAATTGCTTTTTACATGATTTTGGGGATCAGAATGCAAAGCCCCTTTACATCCAGTAAGGTTATATGAAGGACACACAAGTCTTTCCTCATCTGATTGTTGTGACAGCCGGGTGAAGGGTCACAATCTCCACGTTACAGATGAGTAAACAGTCTTGGGGAGGGAGCGTGACTTGCCAAAGTCAGATGACTAGCAGGAATCAGAAGTGAAAGCAACGCACACATTTTCTGAGGCTGTTGGTCAGAGGCCTTCCCACACCGGGACCCTGCTCTCGTTGCTGAAATTTTCTTCTAGCTCAGGAGGATGCTGGACCACAGTCACCTCCAATGGCTTGAGTATGCTGGGCTAAGGGTCCATCTTGGTAGCCGATACTGCGCTCTTCTCCACCCTCTTCCTTGCTCACAGAACCCAACTCTCTTCCAGGTTGGGGGGGGCTATAAGCTTTTCAGGGTCTTCCTCCACCCCAGGGAGTACAGGTTGATTAGTTGTAATGATAATTTTGTTTCTTCTGCTAGCAGGTGTTTAAATGTGGACATGTGACCCAATCCAAGCCAATGCAGGTGAGAGTAAATCCACAGGGGAATAGTTCTGGGAAAGGTGTTTCTTTCTAAGATCAGAAATTACCAGGAGCAAATGCCTCTCCTCTGGTGTCCTTTTGCATGTGACGTCATCTATTTGACGGCCATGTTGCTGATGACAGCTACGCAGAAGGACAGAAAGCCCCTGGTCCCAATTTCGAGAGGCCACCTCCCCCTCAAAGCCAGGCCTCCTCTGTCCGCAGCATCTTCTCGGGTGCCCTTGGACTGCACCTGTGGCCTTCTGCTGTGGGGCAGAGCTCTGTCTGGTATGTCCTTCCCTCCTGTTGGGCTGCGAGCTGCCTGGTGCTAGACATTTGTCCCTTCCCTCTCTCAGCTCAGTCTTCACATGGTAGGGACGTGGAGGGGAAGCCGTGGCATGTAGGGCTGCTCTATAGCATCTCAGCAGTCCCTAGTGGGAGGCCTCTGCACTCCCGTTAGTGAGGGACTCTTTGATGACCCCCTTTAGAAGGTTCTCAGCTTCCTGCCTCACAGTGGAAACACAAGGCTCATCCCACTCAACCTTTCCAGAGGACAAGCTTATTGTGGAAACTGTTTAGTTGAAAACCTTTCACAGTATAGACAATCACCATTGTGACAATTTGGAAGAAGTTCTGTTCGTGTGCAGAGCACTCTTGCTCTTAAAAAGGACTGTCACTTCCTTCTCTCTTGTTCCATCTTTCCTGAGCACCAGGTTGTTAAACATCTGGTGTGTGCTAAGCATGGGGCCCAGAGGGAACGTTCCCTGGCAGGAGCCAGTGGAGCGCTGTGAGACAGGAGGCAAACAGCAGGTGGGCTCCACTGCGTGGGAAGTTGTGGGAAGGATAGAGTGAGTGTGAGTCCCGAGGGCCCCAAATGCCAGGGGGAGAGTGGGGTCTCCATTTGACCTACTGTGGCTGGGAAGACACTGAAAGGTCAGGTGGGGACCGAGGCTTGTCTGTGCTACGGGGCTGCAGGGGACAGGTGGGTGGAGAGAGGCCAGCACCCTGGGAAAGAGGACAGCAGCTAGAACACAGGAGGTCCAGTCAAGGCTTGGCCACCATGGCCATGTCGTTTCTCCTGGGTTTTTGCTTTCTCAATGCAAACAAAACAGACACTGTGACCACCAGCAGCCTTGGTTCTGGCATTCTCCACTTCTCTCTGCGTGAGCTGTGCCTGCAGAGATCTGCAGGGCTGTGGCCGCTGATGGGACATGGGATGGGAGGGAGGACTCCAGGGTGTGGGACCTGGGAGGGCGAGGCTATGAGTGGAGTGAAGTCAGCTCCGTGGGGTGGGGACTTGGTCTCAGGCATTGGTTCTGCCCACAGTGAGGACAGGTATTCGCAGGCAGTAGGAACAAGTCAGGGATGGAGATATGGCTTGAAAGTTCTTCCCGTGGAAGGGCGAGGTTAAGGAAGGCAGCCATGCAATAATGGAGGGAGATGACATCGAGAGAGATGCCAATAGCAGAAACTTGCAGATGTTCCCTTCAGGTACAGGAGAAGCATCGAGAATGAGAGAATGTGTGGAGGCAAGTGGCAGAGAAAGCACGTGAGGAGCCAGGAGAGAAGGCATTCGGGGGATGATAAGGTTGACAGTTATGGACATGAAAAGAATTTTACTAAAATAATAATACGGGGTGGGGAGCCACAAAGCATGTAGGGAGCCCCTTCTGTGCATAAACCTGTATTTGGTCAATGCTCTCCAGCCGAAGCCTGTCATGGAACAACACTGTGCTCGTTGGCTCATTGTCACGAGGAAGAACCACAGTGCGCAGAGCCCTGGGGTGTCAGCAAGGGGGTCTGGAAAGGGCCTGCTCCCTTGGGCTTGCCAGCAGGTTTGGAGGAGTCTCCAGGAAGGGGAGCTTTCCTCCTCTGGACTGGGTGCTATCCGGAAGTGGCCGATCCTATGGATTGGGGTCTTAAATCCCCTTCAGAAGGAGAGAGGAGTGACGCTAGGTTGGAGCTACCCTCGGTGAATAAGCTCCTCATATCAGCCAGCCCAGGGGAGGTTTGGAACAGCAGGAGGCACCCAGTTCACTCCTGGGGGGAAGAAAGCAGGAGAGGAGAGGGGTGGAGACAGGGAAGGGATAAAGGGTGGCCTCTCTGTAAGGCAGAGGGACAGAGAGGGTAGGACCACTCTTCCATGACCCACACAGCCAAAGAGCTCCCAGTACTGGCTTTTTGATGGAACGACCTCAGCCAGCAAGTTCACAAGTTTAATATTTAGGACTCTGGAAAGCACGTACCTGCAGTCGCTTGTTTTTCTTGCTGTTCTTTAATTTCTTTGCTCATTTCCCAAGCAGGTATCAGAGCTAATGAAGCAATTCTATTATTAAACCACTTAGAAACTTAGAGACAGTGTACTCAAGATTTCAATGGGATAATTAGATATTGGGGAGAAAAACATTTGTAAGAGAATTCCATAAAATGTCGGTATTATTGCTTGGTACCACATCCTGGGAAAAAATAGGATCACTCACAGAGCTCAGAAACCAGCTACTTTGTGCGTTTCGGTAAAAAGCAAAAGCATTTCTATTTCCAGTGGAACGCTTTATGAAACACTTGAAAAATATAGATCTGAAACTCCATTTCTGATTTAATGTCTACTGAGAAGGTTAGATTATTTTGCACTTTTGAAGAAGCGTGTGATGCTGCTGAAAGCATGAGGACTTGCTTTGGCACAACCAACACCTGCTAAGACACTGTGGCGCCATTCTATTCTCTGCCGAGAGTCGTGAAATAGATTCTAAGTTTTATTTTCGTTGATGGAGAAGCAGAGGATCTAGGATATGGTCAGGATGTGGAAGGGACTGGGAGGGTGACTCTCAGTGGACAGAGTCCAGAGAGGGCCCCAGGAGGTCTTGTGGTATTATCTGTGCCCCCAATTCTATCTCCTGCTGGTTATCAGATATACAGTGACCTTGACCTTGGCAGTGACCCACATTCATATGGCTCAACAATTTACAAGGCTCATTCACAGACATTACTTCACCAGTTCCAGATCACCCTTGGAAACAGGTGCAAACAGTTTCCTTCCAAGGGCATAAGCTGTTCACACAGTCAGAATCAAGGCAAATTTGAGTTGTGCCCAGTTCCAAATTTGTCTGGACGCTACGTGCCAAGATAGACACATGCACGTGTGTATGAATGAGGTGTCTGGTATGAGACCTGGAAGCAACTTGGAAGGGAAGGAAAAGCACTAGATTTGGAGCCAGGAGGATCTGAGTTCAGATCTTGGTGTGGTCCCTTATTAGTCACTTGACTTGGGCAAGTTATCTACCCCCTGAGACTTACTTTCCTCATCTGTAAAATGGAGCTGGCTACAACACCTTCCTCTCAAAGGTCTTCTGAGACACGAATGAGACATGGAATATGGAAGCAGTTTATGAATGATGAAATGTCCTGCAAATATAGTCACTGCAAATTTACCAGCAAACCTGGTGTGGCCCAGGGAGGGTGTGATTGCAATGTTGGAAGACCCTGGAGTCATGTCGTGTGTTGGTGGAGAAAGAACCGGCGTGGCTTAGCCACAGGGACAAGTTCGCCGGCCACTGCCAGGTGCTGGCGGGTCAGCACAGTGTAGCGGAGCTGCGGCCAAGTGTGGTGAGTTTCAAGGGAGCTTCAACCGCGTCGCCTCTGAGTCAGTTCCTAGCCCAGTGCCCAGCACGTTCTCCACAAATGACCATGAAACAGAATGGGATTGAGTGACGGTCACTAGGAACCTCAAGTGCACAGGACAGAGGAAAATCACACTTCTTCCCTTTATTCCCTCCCCCTTCCCTTTCCTCCCCCTCCTCCTTATTTTTGTGTTATTTCTCTCTCTGGCTGATGTTCAAATAACTCTAATTACACAGTTGTTATTTTGCATTTAATTGTTTGCCCATGAATTGATTCACTTACTTAACAAAATTTATTCAAATGTACTTACGCACACTGTACAAAATGAGAACATTTAGCCGTGGCATCGACAGGGGAGTTGGAGACCAGGCATGGCGTCCAGGGACTGCTGTCACCGAGCAAGTCAGGGGACAGTTCCTCCCACAGCTTCCTTCCCTGCGACGTTGGGAGAGGACGGCTCCTTCCTCTGTGTTATGGTGCAGATCACATATGTGCGAACACTCTGCATTAACTGGGGAGGTCTGAAGATTCTTCGCAGAACAGATGCCTTTCAGAGAAAACAAGACAGCTGCCATCCAGGGAGGGGGTGGTGAGGGCCAGTGCATTTATGAGGCGGATTCTTCAGACCAGGAAAAATCATTGTCAGGAAGCTCCTGGGGAGCACTTGTGCCCCATAAATTCTTTATAAGGACGTTAAACCAATAGGCTCCAGCCCCAGTTCCTCCATAAACTCTACAATGTCTTGGGAGATATTAAAGCTATTTTTTTCTCGGAAAGACTAGTTGTGTCTTCCTTAGTGGTCTAGTGCTTAGGATTCAGCGCTCTCTGAAAGACTTAGTGATGGGGAAAGGAGTTCTTAAGAGCTTGTTCCATTCCATGCTGAGCCATTTGGTGTTTGAAAAATCTTGTGTTCATCAGCTCAGGCTGCCCTAACAAAATCTTGAACAATAGCAATTTATTTTCTTATAGTTCTAGAGGCTGCACGTCTGAGATCAGGATGCCAGCATGGCTGGGTTTGGAGGAGGCCCTCTCCCTGGCTCCTGATGGCTGTCTTCCTGCTGTGTGTCCACAGCAACAGCCCTGAGCTCTGACATCTCTTCTTACAAGGGCACAGGTTTTACTGGATGAGGGCTCCACCCCTCATGACCTCATTTAACCTTCATCTCCTTCTTAAAAGCCTTATTTCCAATACGGTCCCATGGCGACAGGGTGTTAGGGCTTCAATATATGAATTTTGGGGGCTCACAATTCAGTCCCTAGCAAACCTCATGTTGATTGAGTCTGCAGAGGTGGAGGGGGCTTAGGAGTCGGACTGACCCAGTTCAAACCCTGCCCTGCTGCCTGTAGCTGAGGGACGTGGGGCAAGTTATTAATTTCTCTGAGCCTTTTGCCTCCTCTGTGAAGTGGGGGTAACAAGACCACACATCCCAGGGTTTGTGTAAGAATTACACAAGGCAACGATTGTGAACCACCAAGAATTCCACCAGCACCTTCTCCTAAGCTGCCAACTCTTGGCTTCTTGGTCCTTGCAGGCTGAAGAGGTTAAGCTGCCTTTAGGGTCTGTGTCTGGGGCTCTGTGAGCGTGAGACTGCGGTGCAGTGCCTAGTGGGCCCAGGGAGGATAAGAATCCCTAACTTTGGAGGTTACTAAGATTAACTAAGATACTTAACTCACTTCTTGGCATGCAATAGATACTCCAGCAACGTTCTTGCACCGTGGCTCCGATGAGCCTGAGTTGGGAGGATGTCCGTCAGCAAAGATTTATGAAGCACGTGCTATGTGCCAGGTGCTAGGATGTAAAGAGGAAAAGGCAGATGCAGCCCCTGCTCTTACGGAACTGAGGGTGCTTTGGAAGGAGGGGGACATTAAACAGATCATGATGAAGGACAGGAAGAGCAGTTTTGGAAAAACTGTTTGCAGAATCACAAAATGATGTGTCTTGAGGGGCCGTCAGCCATGGTCGTGTTCACAGAGACCCCACAGCGAGGCAGTGGCAGAACTGTTGGCCACACCCTCTGCTATGCCCTTGATCCGGGCAAAGGGTCCCTTCGGGAAACTGAAAACAGACAAAGTAGGGCGGCTGAGTGGGAGCTGGGCAGACGGGCACCTACGGTGAGTGCTCAGGAAATCCTAGCTCTGGCCCTGTGTTTCCCTCATCCAGCCTGCCGGGCTGGGGCACGGGCTGGACCCAGCCGAGGGCCAGCCTGTGGGTACTGGGCCCGCTGTGCTCCTGGAAAGCTCTGAGAGGAGGAGTCTGGGGACCCAGCTCTCCTCTCCGCCACCTCCAATCTGCCGTCGAGAGGCAATGCTGCCTTTCACTGCCCACCAGCTCCGCCCTGGCACTCTGTGCAGGGTTCAGTACCTGATCTCGTTTAGCTTGTTCCCTGAGCAAAAACCTAGGAGGGGCCCTTGATCCCTGTCTGCCGGATGGAGTGTTCCCAGCAGCACAAAGCTAGCAGATGCCTGAGCCGAGGTCTAAAGCACCCCTGTGGGTCTCCAGGCCCTCGCATGGCCCACCCCGGGCCACGGCCTCTGGGGCCTGCGGGACACAGGAGGCGAAGTGTGGGGCTCGCCCATGGCCGGGTGCTCACGTGTGTAGTCCTGGAGCCATGACCCCCTGCCTGGGGCCTCTGTGCCTCCTGTTGCTGCATAGAAGGTGTCCCTTGGAGGGTTCATCCTTGGGCCCTGCCAACTCATCCCTTCTGGGAGAGGTGCCCCGGGAGAGGAGTGCTGGAATTCCTGCCCTAAGTGCCTGGCGCCTCATCAAGTGCCAGCTCAGCTTGCAGCTATGCATCTCCTCTAGACCATCTCCCGTTTTGGTGTCCTCTGGGCAACCACTCCAGGTCTCCATGAGTCACAGAGCCACTGCTTAACCCCTGGTCCTGCTCACAGTGGGAAGCAGAATTCCACTTATCGCAAATACATTCCCAGGAGTTGAGGAGCCTTGTTTGTTGATACTATCAATGCACGGTGATTGAAGGTGCTTTGGACCGGGGGTTGGGAAATGCAGCTTCTGGTATCAGCTCTGCCAGGGACCTGCTGGGTGACACAGGCAAGTTTCTGCCCCTCCTGTGAATGTTGAGAGTTTTGTGGTCTGCAAAATGCATGGGGGGTTAGTTGATGTGAGACAGGCCCATTGGGTTTAAGCACCACACAGGTTTGCCAGAAAGGCAAGTTTGGGATTGAATCTTATTTATGCCAGTTACAAGTTGTGTGACCTTGAAATGGTCACTCAACCTCTTTGAGCCTCAATTTCCTCATCTATAAATTGAAGATACTAATCCCTATGCCATGGGGTTGTTGGGAGGATCCCATGAGAAAATGCACATAGGAATGCTGAGCCCAGCCTGGGCCATGCAAGTGCTCAGTTAGAGATCGCTTCTTTCTCTCCTGCTGAGTTAAATGTGTCCTAACCCCTCGTACCTGTGAATGTGATTGTAGTTGGAATAAGATCATTAAGGATCTAACCAAGTTGAGATGGGGTCATACTGAATTCTCTGGGTGCGAATTCAATGGTGACGTCCTTATAAGGACAGAGAGATTGTGAGACACACAGACACGACACGCAGGGAGATCACCATCTGAAGACAGAGGCAGAGACAGAGTGCTGCAACTACAAGCTACGAAACACAGGATTACCGGCCAGCACCAGAAACGAGGACGAGACGAGGAAGGACTCTATTCCGGGTCTCGGGTAGGGGTGGGCATGGCCCTGCCACCACTCCCATTTCAGACTTCCAGCCCCCACAGCTGGAGTTTCTGTTGTTTTAAGCCACGCAGTTAGTGCTGATTTGTTGTGGCATCTCTAGGAAACTAATTCACTGCCCTTCTGAGTCCCTTTCCAAATTGGAAATTTTAGGATTGTATCCATTTACTAGCTCAGTTGTAAAAGAAATACGCAATTGCAGGGCAGGTACTCAATGAATAGCGCTGACTCAGAAGTGGGGTGGGGTGGGGGAGCACAGGAGAACTGTGGTGGAGAAAACATGGAGTCCCGCATCTGCATTCCCCAGGAAAGATTTAAAGAGCTCAGAGTTGGAAGGGCTCTACTTCTGTCTTCTCTCTTAGGCCCATTTTAATGACAGGAAAACCGAGGCCTAGGTAATGGGTGGACAGTGCCTAATGCTATCAATGCCTGGGATAGTCCCAAAAAAATAGCACCCCAGAAGACATCTACTTTCAATCCTTGGAATCTGCGAATGTCACTTTACATGGCAAAAAGAGCAGTTTTTAAGGATCTTGAGAGGAACCACGGCAGAGGCAACCTGGTTCTCTGGGACTCCCTGCGTGCCCAGCAGCAAATGCTTTCAATCTATTTGTATCTTTGCATCTAGAGTGTGTTTCCTGTAGGCAGCATATGGATGGATCCTGTTTTATGAATCCAGTCTGACAATCTCTACATTTTGATTGGATTGTTTAATCCATTCACATTTAAGGTTACTGTTGATGTAGTTGGCTTTACATCTATCAAATTACTTTTTGTTTTCTATATGTCTCGTGTCTTTTTGTTCCTCTATTCCTCCTTTTCTTCTTCCTTTTGCATTAAGTGAATATTTTCCAAAAGTAACATTTTAGTTACTTTAATGATTTGCTCTACATTGTTGGGGGTTATTCCCTCAGTGGTTATTCTAGGGCTCACATCTTAATTCATCAGAATCTACTTTAGATTTATACTGACTTAATGCCATGAGATTTAACTTAAGTTCCAAGGAACTTACTCCTATATCGTTCTCTTCCCTTTCCCACTTTTCTGTGATATTGTTGAACATATTGCATCTATATATGTTATAAACTCAACAATACATTGTTATATTATTACTTTATATAATTTTATATCTTTTAAAGAAGCTGAAAGAAGAAAGGCATGTAAGTATATATTTGTAGCTTTTGTTGTATTAATCTCCATGTTTCCTATTTCTGGTTCTCTTCATTTGTTCCTATGACGAGAGTTCAATGAGGAGTTATCGTCTTAGCTCAGTATAGCTTTGTGCTCACCCACTTCTGTGCTGTTATTGATGAATATGTGTCATTTGTGTAAGTTTAGGCCCAACAATACAAGTGAGTACATATTGTTTTACATAATTGCTTTTAAAACCAAGTAAGAGGAGAAAGGAGAAGAAATATGCATTTATAATGTCTTTTATAATTACATGATTATTTATACACATGGTCTTTGTTTCTCATGTGGATTTCAATTACTGTCTTGGGTTACTTACTTTCATTCTGAAGAATTTATGTTAGTAGTCCTTCTAAGGCAGGTCTGCTAGCAGTCACTTCTCTTGTTTTTGTTTATCTGGGAATGTCTTTATTTTGCCTTTATTTTTGACAGATAGCTTTAACGAATATAGGATTCTTTGTTGACAGCTATTTTCTTTCAGTACAGTGAAAGTTGTCCTACTGTGTCCTGGCTTCCATTGTTTCTGATGAGAAGTCAGCTGTTGATCATATTGCAGCTCCCTTTGAAAATGATGATCGATTTATTTTTCTTGCTGCTTTCTAATTTTTCTCCTTGTCTTTGGTGTCCTGCATTTTTCATTATGATGTGTCTGTTTCTGGATGTCTTTGTGTTTATTCTTTGTGGAATCTGTTAAGCTTCTTGGACATGTAGGTTGTTTTTCATGAAATTTAGGAAGTTTACAGCCATTATTTCTTTGAATATTTTTTCTGTTCCTTTCTATTTCTTCTTTCCTTCTGGAACACCTGTTATGCATATGTTAATGAACTTAATAGTGTTCCGCTTTGTTCATTTTTCTTCTTTCTTTTTCTCTATTCATCAAATTGCATAATCTTTAGTGATCTATCTTCAAGTTTGGTAATTCTTTCTTTTGTCAGTTCAAATAAATCAACTGTTGAGCCCATCTAGTGAAAATTTCATTTCAGTTATTACTTTTCAACTCCAGAATTTCCATTTGGTTCTTTTTTTAAAATTTCTCTCTCTTTATTGATAGATTTTATTTGATGAGACATTGTCATCATATCTTCCTTTACTGTACTTTAGTCATGCTTTACTATAATCATAATTTCCTTTAGTTCTTTGAAAATATTTATAATGGCTACTTTGAAGTCTTTGTTAAATCTGATATCTGGTTGCTCTCAGTTTCTGTTGCCTACTTTTCCCCTCGTATAGGGGTCAGAATTTTCTGATTCTTTACATGTTATTTTTTGTTGTTGTTGGAAACTGGACATTTTAGATAATATATTGTAGCAACTGTAGGTACTGGTTCCCTTGCCCTCTGGGGCATGATGTTGATATTTGATTATTTGTTTGGTGACTGGCTGTACTATTTCAGTGAAGTCCACTCCCCAGCCCCCACAGTGTAAAGCCTCTGATGTTGTTCCTCAGAGAGCACAGCCTTGAGCATGTGCACAATCACCCTGGGATAACAGTGGATTTGTCAGGGTTCTCTCAACAGTCTCTTTCCCTCACCACACCCATATGTTAAACTCTACAAATTTCTGGCTGATTTCCCTAGCATCTTCAACAATGCCCTGGGTAGCTCTACTGACTGATTCAATTAAATTTGGGCTTCTTTGAGGAATAGTTTTTGAGGTTAGTGTTTGAGATTTGTTCTGACTCTAGGAGGGGTCTTCTTAGCTGTCTCTTCCCCTGGTTTTTTCTGGTAAACTAGTCAGCTTATGGTTTAGCTTAAACCTATTAGTCTTCTCTTAATTGCTTTTCATCATGGCTGTCATTATTTTCGAGAGTGCCCTCAGGCTTGGAGGAAGCCCTTGCTTCTCCACTGTACTGGCTCAGAACTTTGCTCTGCAAGAGGCGGCTGGAGACAGGATGAGAAATGCTGACCTCTTGCCCCTTCCAGGAAGACAGGAAGATACTAACTTCCAACTGAGAGCTGTCTGCTGGATGTGGCAGGTGGGGGAGCCAGAGAGAGCTCTGTGTTCTTAGCTGCACCTGTCTGGAGTGGAGTTTTGGTCACTCTGAGCTGGAATGGCAGGAGGAGGAAGCAGGTCATGGTTCAAATACCACAGATTCTCATTCTCATTACTGAGTTCTTATAGATTTTCTTGAATAACTATTTTTTCATTTGTTGTATGCTCTTAGGACTATTTCCAAAGGATTTAAGTGGTTGATTTTTTTTTTTTTTTTGAGACAGAGTCTCACTGTGTTGCCCTGGCTAGAGTCTTGAACTCCTGACCTCAAGTGATCCTCCCTCCTCAGCCTCCCAAAGTGCTGGGATTACAGGCATGAGCCACCACTCCCAGCCTCTCTCCTCTTCTTCTAAGGACACCAGTTATATTGGCTTAAGGGCCCACCCTACTCCAGAATGACATCTCCAGTATGACATCTTATTTTAATTAATTACATCTTCAACAAGCCTGTTTCCAATTAAGTTTACCATCTGAGGTGCTGCGGGTTAGAATCTCAACATTTTTGGGGGGGAACACAATTCAACCCACGAGACTTTATTTAATCTAGAATTTCCCACAGAACTTGTTTTTTTCCTTAGAACGCTTTTGAAAATGCCTCCATAGACAGCCCCATGGTCCCTCAGACCTGGTGGTGAGAGCAGCTCCCTTTGGGAAATGCCGCCAGAGGTGAACGCGACGGAGCCCACCGCGGGGGAGGTGGCTATAGAGGAGCACCCCCCTTCCCCGGGCAGAAAGGGGCGTCTGGCGCCTCCCTGAGGCCCCGGGAGGGAAGGGCGCTCACGGCTTTTCCAGGCTTTTCCAGACTGCGCAGGTCTTCAGGCCTGCCCAGGGGCGCGTGGCGGCTCCTGCTCACCCAGCCCCTTCCTTCCCAGGCCGTCCTGGTGCTGGGCGAGTGCGGGGTGGGGCAGGGTGGGGGCCAGGCCGAGACTGCACGGCGGCTTTGTCACTTCATCAGCCGGCACGGAGGCCGTCGCTGAGCAGCGCCCGTGAGTCCTTGTTCCAGTCACACCTGGGCCCGCCCTAAAGGTGCGGGGGCCTTTTCAGGTTTACTGGAGCTGATCTGTGGAACGCAACCAAAATAGACCACAGGTCTGTAAACAAGTTTTCTTCCTGCTCATCCATTTTCCCCTCCACCGGCCTTACAGGTAGGTCCCTCCCTCGGCCTCCTGCCTTTGGCTCTGCTGCTTTGGGAGAGAAGACTGAGGAAAACCCACAATCTGGCCTGCGGTAAAGACATGGCTTCAAGCTCAGGGCTGTCACGGACCTGCTGCGTGGCCTTTAGCAAGCTCTTTAACTTGACCTTCGCTTTATAAAACAGAAGCAATAATAATACCGGCCCTGCTGGCCACCCTGGGCCGAGGAGGGAGACCACACATGAGAAACAGGATAATAATCATAATAACCACCACTTTCCTCATCTCTGTTCTGTGCCGGGGACTGTTATAGAAACAGAGACTCTAGAAGTTCCTTGTCAGGTACAATGTACATCATGTACCATATGAGTGTGATATATATCTTTATTTATAGCTTTATGCAAAAATATGGTATTTAGTCATGTATTAATCAGAGGAAATTGGTATAAATAATGCTCCTTTTCTCTCATTTTAATAATAAACTTTTGCTAAAAAAGGAGGAAACAGTCCCTGAATATAATGATGATAATACTGAAAAAGTTTTAAAGCTAGATTTATTGAAGTGAATTTATATACCGTAAAACGTAGGTGTACCATTTTGTGAAATTTGCCAAATGCAGACAGTTGCGTCAACACCCCCACGGTCCAGACAGAATATTTCATGCTCCCCAGAAGTTCTCTCCCACAGCTTTTGAAGTCAATCGCTCCGTGCCCCACCCCAGCCCAGCCGCCATTGATTGGATTACTGTCATTAGCGGTTTTTGCCTTTTTGTGAATGGCGTATAAATGAAATCATACAGCAGCCTTTTGTATCTGACTTCTTTCACTTAGCATCATCCCTTTCAGAGGCATCCGTATCGTTCGATGTGTCCATGTTCCTTCCTTTGTCCTACTGAGTAGTATTCCCTGGCACGGACGTGCCACCGTGCGTTCATCCATTCCCCTGCTGAGGGACATCTGTGTTGTTTCCCATTTGGGGTTATTACAAATACAAGTCTTATGAACATTCACGTGCAAGTCTTTTTATATTAACGTATTTTGTTTGTTTTTTTCCTGGCTGGATTGTATGGTAGGGGGGTGTTTAACTTTTTAACAAACTGCCAGATCTTTTCCCAGAGTGACTGCCCACCAACAGTGTGTGAGAATCCCAATTGCTCTGCACCCAGAATGAGCACTTAGTATTGTCAGTATTTTATTTGCTTATATTTTAGCCATTCTTATAAGTATGTAGTGGCTTCTCCTTGTTCTAATTTGTAGTTCCCTAGTGACTAATGATGTTGAGCACCCTTTCATGTGCTTATTTACTGCTGTGGTGTTACTGTGTCCCCCCAAAAGCCTGTGCTGGAGACTGAATCCCCAATGCAAGTGTTGGGAGGTGGGGCCTAGCGGGAGGTGTTTAGGCCACGAGGGCTCCACCCTCATGATGGATTAATGCCAATTATAAAAGGGCTGAAAATTGTCAGAGAGAAGTCTCTTCCTGAAACTGACTAGGCTTGTGTGGGAGGGAGGTGCACTCTTTTGCCTTGGTCCTGTTTATAGAGATCTGGGTATTTAGCTGTGTTCATTTAAAAGTCAGTTTACCCCGGGAGATGGGGGACAGAGCGCTCAGAAGCTCAGATGGTGTGATTCTTGCAAAAGTCATACACTGAGTAAATCAACTCCGCTCCCATTTTCAAACCATCAAAATCAAGGTCTCTTTGTTAAGCTGTTGATTCGGTACAGACAAGCTGCCAAGACTGCAAATGAGCAGGGTACTTGGTTGTCATTCATCCCCCTGGCTGGGCGAGGCCAAGCTTCCCTGTCGGTGTTGAGGATCCCTGAGGCCTACCACTCAGGCCCTTTCCTCAAAGCCTGTGCCTGGAGCATTTCTAGGAGCTGTGGAGAGAACCCCTGGGCTAGCGGGTGACAGCTGTATTAAAGATCAGAGTGTCTCTGTCAGAGGGATTCTCTCTTCCCTTGGTGCTGGTAATAGTTAACTCCTGCTTTGCCAATTGTTTTTTCACACATTAACATACTCTCCAAAAGGACCGTCCGTGCTCGAGGGCAGGGATCACGGCTTACACTTTTCTGCAAGGCCTCCGTTGTCTTGCACATAGTGTTCAATAGATATTTGTGGTTTTAGGGTGCGTGCGTGCACACGTACATGCACATGTGCAGTGCTACTGGAGATGGAAGAGTTTGAGTCAGTCTGTCGACAGCTTTAAGCCCAGTTGCTTGGGGGTGGTAGATAATGGGTAAGCGATTATCATTAAGGGACTTTTTGTAATGGAATCTTTTAGGAAATCGGCCCCCTGATATTTTCTTCTCACCCCATGCTCAAGATTCTTGCTGTAGCTTCTGTGAACTGAAATAAAATCTTAAGGCTCAACCCCCATCGGCTGACTGAATGGACCCCTTCTCGGCCAAAGGAATATCCTAAAACTAAATTGCCTGCCAGGAGGAGGGAGATCAGACATGCCTCATCGTGCCCCCCTCCCTTCTTGGGGACATCCTTTGTAACCCATTAACAGGCCTAAGGCTGTGCAAGACAAACCTGCAGGTCCTCAATTCACACAACAAATCTAAGTCAGGAGGCTTGTCTCTGATAAACAGCTCCTTATGTTGAAACATTCCAAGCCTTTAGACAAAGCTTCATGCCTTTAACCAATTACAAGTCAAAGAATCTTTAAACCCACCTATAACCTGTAAGCCCCTGCTTCGAGATGGCCCACCTTTTCAGGCCAGACCAATGTATGCCTCCCACGTATTGATTTATGACTTTACCTGTAATCCCTGTCTCCCTGAAATGTATAAAACCAAACTGGAACCAAGCCACACCAAGACCATTTGCTCAAGACTTCTTGAGCGTGGCTCCAGGTCATGGTCCTCAAATTTGGCTCAGAGTGAATCTCTTTAAAATTATTTAGCAGAGTTTGGCCTTTCTTGCATTAACAAGCCCAGACGTGGGGCTCAGAGAAGACTCAGGACTGCCGAAAGAGCAGCCCGAACTTGGCGCCAGGTACCGAGATGGCCCCTTTGGGCCCTCCGACTTCGAGCTTCTCCTTTGGTGGAACTGGTAAGTCCTCCTGAGCTCCGGACCTCCCGTTTTTGGTTGATGGTTTTGGTTTACTTTGAGCGGTTCTTTTCCTAGGAATTGTTCTTTGGGATCCTAACTTAGATTTGGAGGTGCGTTCTAAGGGATCTTCTCCATTGTTCTTCCAAAAGAAGGATCTTCTCCCAAAATTAATCTCAATTGGCTTTTCTGTGCATTTTTGAAAGAGGAAACTGAACTTTCTTATTTTTAGATAAATGAGAGACTGAGTTCTTCAGCTCTGAAGAGAAGGGGCATCTTACTCCTCCCAGCCTCAGCAGCCCTGGGTGACCAGGGTCCTGAGTGGGAGTTACCTGGGGTGATTCCCTGAGGCGTAAGGGGCCCTATAGGGAACCCCCCCAACAAATTAATTAAAAGAAGGCTCGTCCAGGAAACGCATAGAAGAGCTGATCACTCAGCGTTTTGGGCCCTCTTGGAGGTACTAGACCCCCAAGAGAGAAACCGAGACATGTAAGAGGGTGGGACCGACTCAGTGGTGAAACACCGAGGAGCCCCACCCACAGTCAGCACACTCTGACCCACGACACCAAACCCTATATTGCAGTTTGGTTGCTTCTTTTAAAGAAAAATGGGAAATCCTTTAAAAACGAAGAAAGACAAGAAGAATGACCTCCATTGGGTACCCCAGTTGGTTTGTGGCACCTCTACGTGCAAGTATTTGTGTAAATGAAAAGATACAAAGGCATGCCAGGTTTTTCTAGGGCTCCAGGTGGTTATAGCTAATTCTTGCGCACAAGTTTTTGCAAAAGAGCAAATTACATCAAGGAAAATTCAGAGCTCAAATGGTTGATCTACCATTATAGAGTTAAAATGTCTCAAGCTATTTCTCTTCTTTTCTGGCTACTCTAAAACCTAAATTTTTCTATTGATGTTAAGATAACTCATTGTTTATGGTATTTACAATTGAAAGGCTACCTGGAGATCCTGCAGCCAATTCTAGCTAAAAGGCAAACATTGAAAACTCATTTTGAATTGAAGAGGAAATAAAAAGGTTAAAGAGGTTTTTTAAAAATACCAAACTGCCACAGAAACTGCTTTACCCAAAACTTTGATCCCCACGCCTAATTAGGTTACCTATCAGAGCAAATAGAGGTTGCCATGTGAACAAGTTCCAGTTTTGTCATAAAAAATTTGGATCCAGCTGTCTTTTACAGACTGGTTAGTTTGTGTTACCATTTCATGGCTAGAGTTCTAGGGTAAAATCTATCAGAACTTTGTGTGCATTTTTAGGTATGTTTTGTGTATGTCCACGTATTACATGTTTGTGCTTACATGGTTCAGAATTGGCTTAAAGATAAGGGAGCGTTCATAAATTAAACCCAAATGGTTCACATGAATCTAGTAATCTTGGTAAATAAGCTGCATTATTATTATTAAAAAATAAAAAGATGTTATCAGTAAAGTAACAGTAAAAATGTTTTCAAACTGTCAGCATACATTTGTTTTTGCCTGGGTTTTACTGGACATTTTTTATGTTCTTCAGGTGTCAAGATTTGACATAAAGGTTATGAAAATACTAACTCAGCCAAAGACAAAATAATGTGTGATTTTTAATAAGTAAGGTAAATTTAATATTTGGTCTAATGATCATCACTAAATCTGAGTTACCAACAAAAAATGCCTATGTGTTTAACTTTAAGGTAAAAATACAAACATGCTTAAGTGTCAAAAAATTAGAATAAATAAAACACCAAGTAGACAGAGCTCAAAAACAAACTTATGGTCAAAGGTCTATGAAAATATTTTTGGTTTTGGTCTTTTAATTCTAACGGCAGATATAGTTTACTTCCACTGATTCAATGTCTGTAGAGAGGTACACAAAACGTGTTTCTAACTCAGTATCATCTACCATTAACAGTACTGTTAGGGATTCAAAGTTGTCCTAGAAGTTGTAGTTAGAAGAGCTTAAATTGGAAGCTTCCTTGGTCTTGTCCATTTTTGTCCCACTCTTTATAAGCTAGCTGGTTATGTGTACGTTATGTTGCTGTAACAAAGTTTTTGCCTAAGAAAAAATTTCTAAATTGTTAATTTTTGTGTAGTAATTTATTTTAAGATAAAAAGTAAATGATCGTAAAATCCAAAGAGAATCTCAAAACAGTTTTACTCTTTAGAAATATTGCATGTACTCAAAGATTACACTCAAGGAAAAAAAAATGTTTTGAGACTATATTGTTTTTAAAACAGCTTAATCTTGATCCTCATGTAAAAAGCATGTTACCACTTTGTATCATGTTTGAGGTGCTAAGGATTGGTGCTGAAGGTTTTTTTTTTTTTTTTCAGTCTATAGTCAGGTGATCTTACGTTGATGGGATTTAGAAAACTAACCTAAAATGAAGGCTTCAGAAGCAAAAATTTTCTGAGCTTGCCTTGTCCGCCTGTCTCTTGTACCAATTCTTCCCTGAAGCTGGCCATAAAAACCAGAATCCCTTTACCCAAGGCAGGTTGTAAAGGCCAGAATCCCTTTTTCTGAAGCTAGCCATAAAACTTAAAATTATTCTATGTAAAATGGTCATAAAGTAATTTTCTGACTTACTTTGTTTTTACTTGGTTTTACTGTAAAACCCTATTCCAGAAAGGGCCTTGCCCTGCCCGCAAAAGGGAGGAATGCACACTCAGAGAGGCCAAACAGAATCTAAATATAAAAGCTTTGCTAGGTTCTGCCACTCAGCCTGTTAGAATTAACTTACACTCTTTTTGTTCAATCGTATTTCTACACAGCTGTCCATACTTTAAACATACAAAATAATAGACAGTTTCCCCTGCATCTTTTGAGTGTTCATTCTGAAGGCGTCCATGTATAAGTTTTAGTTCTTTCTCCTGTTAATCTTCATGTCAGTAAATTTTCAGCAGGTCTTTATGGAAACAGTGGCCTTTGCTCCCAAACTTTGGGGGCCAGGGACACTTTGATCCCTATGATGTCAATAGATTTTGTTTTGGGATGTGATGTTTTGGAAGGATTTAATTAACTAATACCTTTAAACAGGATATTCCAAAATGTCTACTATGTTTATAAAGTTTAGAAGTGATGTTATATTTGTTTAAAATAACAAGTTTTATTGAAATACTTAATTTGCTTTTCTTGGTAAGATTTATAAGCTTAAAAGAAAAAAGCAATAATTAAAACTATATTTTGACCTCTCTTCTGTGTTACACATCTAATTTACAGTATATAAAAATGGTTAACAGAAAGTAACTTAAACTGATAGCTGGAATCTAAGTGAACTTCTAAGATAAATAAATAAATAAAATAAATTAGGTAAATATAAATAAATACTAATGAAAGTTTCATATAATTTAAAATCTTAAAGTCATTATGTTACGTTAAAAAAGATAATAATAAGATGTCTGGGTCATTTGTAAAGTAAAATACTAGAATATTAATTCTTTTTTTTTTTTTGAGACAGAGTCTCACTGTGTTGCCCGGGCTAGAGTGCCGTGGCCTCAGCCTAGCTCACAGCAACCTCAAACTCCTGGGCTCAAGCAATCCTTCTGCCTCAGCCTCCCGAGTAGCTGGGACTACAGGCATGCGCCACCATGCCCAGCTAACTTTTTCTATATATTTTTAGTTGTCTGATTAATTTCTTTCTAATTTTAGTAGAGATGGGGTCTCGCTCTTGCTCAGGCTGGTTTCAAACTCCTGAGCTCAAACAATCCGCCCACCTCGGCCTCCCAGAGAGCTAGGATTACAAGCGTGAGCCACTGCGCCCGGCCTTAGAACATTAATTCTTAAACATAAATTTAAGCTTATACCTTGATATCTTATTTTTATATTTAGGAATAATAAAATTGGTGACTAACAGTTCAAAGTTACTTTAACTTCCTAGATTTTTCTAAGAGTTGACATTATGATTAATATGTAATTGAAACTTCTAGATGTAAGGGAAACAATTCTATAAATTTTAATAAAAATGTTGTAAGACATGTTAGTTTTGTTAAAAAATAATTTTTGCCTAATTTGGTTTTTGAAACTGCTTTAAAAATTCAATACATAAATGATCATTAAAAATTAAGTGAATATAAAAAATAAAAATTATAAAAGTTTTACAAAAGTCTTAATTTACAGTCAAATTGATTAAAATTACATGGATTTGTTTATAAGATTTTATTAAAATTAACTTTATCATTAACACACTAATACAATGAAAAATTTGGCTTTCTCTTTTGACCTAAATTTTCATATGATATTAATGGGAAGAACAAAATATTTTTTATTCACCTTTTAATAAACTGCAAAAAGGAAGGAAGGAAAAAAAAACACAGATTCAGCCTCCTTATTAACTTGTGCTTCAGTCTGTCTATCAGGTCTTATACTTATCTGAGAAACTATTGAGTCTCCTCTCTCAAAGAATAGGATTTTTGTATTTTAAAAAATAATTTGAATTATCAGTTTGGCTATAATTTTATAGTAATCTGCAATCTTGCTTCATGACAACAAGTGTCTTAGGATGAACAATTCATGACTTCCTGCTCTTTAAGCTTTCACTAAAATTTAAAGTTATTAAAAATAAGAATTCTAGTCAATGGATGTAATTCTATATATAAGGCGTACCAAAGAATAAGATACGTTTTTAATAAGAAAAATTATAAAAGAAACAAAATGTGTTCTTATTAAAATATATAACTTTGTCTAATTCAGAGGTTATTTAAAGGTTGAATCAAAGTAAATTTAGAAAGAAAATAAAAACAAAATTCCACTTGTAAGAGAAAGATGTAAAAAGGCAATGAATATAGAAATATATTTTTGGTAAGAAAGCTTAAAGAGAAAGAATAATGTAAAGAAAGGATCTTGCATGGAATTTTTTGTCCTAAAATGACTGGTTATTTAGGAATAGGGAATGTTAGGACAAAACAGAAAGTTTTTAGGCATGTTTTGTAGATAGTGTACGGTAGCGGCAGGTTGGGATAAAGTTTATAAAAGGGAATTTATTAAGGAATTTTGTATGTGGTCCAGTTGGCAATAATTAAAAAAAATTTTTTTTTTGGCTAAAACAAAGATTTCTGTAGATATTAATTCACTCTTAATGAAATGACATGATGTACTCATTTTGATTCTATAACATTTCCCGGAGAAATAGAGGTGCCCGCTTGCCTGGGAGAAGAGTTGTTCCTTCAAACATTTATTCAAGGGCAGAAAAAGCCATTAAGAACGAGAAAAATCAGTGGTTGGTTGAACCTCACAATAGATTGAAGAGAGTTTACGAAGCCATCGGTGTAGTGTACAAAATCTGGTTCTACCCACCTTCCTTCACGTTGCTGAGATACGTGCCTCCTTTTCCCCTTTCTACTGTTTCTGTGTGAACTGCAAATCCTCCTCTTACTCTCTCAGCAAGATCCACAGGGAACATCCCAGAGTCCCAAGCAAAAGCGACATGAAAAGAGTCCCCTGTATCTCCTTCTGCGTCTGGTCTCCCTCCCTCCCAGCTATGGTCTCACACTGGTCCTCCTAAACCACCCCTGAGGGCCGGTGCGACAGCAGGAGGTGCCCCCCCAATTCTCCCTTTCACTTGTCCAGCTGAAGGGCTAGATGTTTCTTAAATTTAAATTTCATTTTCCTCTAGCCAGGGAATACAGATTCATTCTTTATATTTACAATCCAATTCCAGATTTTATTTGTTGAGATTTTTACTAAAATCTCACTAGCGTTTTGTGGTTGTTTTTTCCTTAGAAAGACAAGCGCACCAAGTGTGTTAGTCAGCTCAGGCTGCTATAGCAAAATCCTGGAGACTGCCTGGCTGACAGAACAGTTCTTTTTTTTTTTTTTTTTTTTTTTTT
>CAUYSK010047476.1:0-24951 GCA_963575035.1 Avahi laniger | reverse complement strand
ACTCCTGGGCTCAAGCAATCCTTCTGCCTCAGCCTCCCGAGTAGCTGGGACTGCAGGTATGAGCCACCATGCCTGGCTAATTTTTTCTATATATTTTTAGTCATCTAGCTAATTTCTTCCTATTTTTAGTAGAGACGGGGTTCTCACTCTTGCTCAGGCTGGTCTCTGAGTTCAAACAATCCACCTGCCTCGGCCTCCCAGAGTGCTAGGATTACAGGTGTGAGCCACCACGCCCGGCCCCTGTACTCTGGTTTTATTTGATTAGTTCCACAATGAATAAATACCAATCTCTTAATGACTTGATTGAAGAACTTGATCTTTTTTTTTTTTTTTTTTCCTTTTTGGTAGAGATGGGGTCTTGCTCTTGCTCAGGCTGGTGTTCAAACTCCTGAGCTCAAGTTATCCTTCAGCCTTGGCCTCCCAGAGTACTAGGATTAAAGGCGTGAGCCACTGCACCCACCTAAGAACTTGGTCTTGATGTTTGTATTATCTTTCTTTGCATTTAGCACTGATGAGTAGAAATCTTGTTTCATACTTTGAGATGGCACTACCATCCCCTTCCCAACCTGGCACTTAGAATGCTAATTAATGGTTAGCAAGAAAAGAAAAGCAATGGTTTTTTTTTAAATTTTGGCACTTCTCTTATTGACAAAGGACTACCTTAATTTAGTATGCTATATTGTTAAAATTTAAGAGCTTAATTAGTTTTGGACAGTGCCCATGTCTGTTTAATTTTACCAGTAAATCTTAATTATAATAAGTTTTTTTTAGGCAATTCACATGTTTTCTCTCAATCTATAGAAATACAACAGATTTTCATATTTGACAAGGATTCTCTTGATGAGTTTTTTCGTCAGTATGCTTATAAAACAACTTCTTTCAATAAAGCTGTTTTATAACCCAGAGTAATACATAGAAGGGTGTGTGTTAGTCCTCTGGGGCCTTTGTGCCCTGCTTGGAAATGCAAGTTCTGGGCTGACTGATCACATGTTTGGGGGCAGGGCCCTGCCTGCTGTTTGTTCTGGGTGATATAACTAGGTCTCTTCCCTGAGAGAGGGGTGGAGATCTTTCACTGTCTTGGACTTTGGGGCTGAGAACCTTTAGGTCCTAAGCATTTTTAAATTGACTCACTAGATTCCAGCTGCTTAGTTTACATAATAATTTTTGTTAATAGTGTTGCCCGTTTGAGACTGTTGGAGGAGTTTTGCTTATTAAAATGATTGGATATAATTTAAATCCAGACAGTCTTGGAATTCTGAATTAGGGATTCAAACAATGACATTAACATTGAAATAAACAACAATAACATTGTTTTGATTATTCTCTAAAGCACTACAGAAGTGTCTTCTAGGACTCCTTTTGACTATAGTGCAAAGGACTGTTTTTATAGGACTGGCCCTTTGGAAGCAGTCGCCACCCTGCAAACCTTATTGTTTGGATGACCTTTGTCATCAGGAATGCCCCTGGAGGAAACAGCCTCATAATTGTTTTTCTTAAGCCTCTGGTTGAAGTTTGTGACATGTTCTTTCAAGTTACTTTTGGTTAGCTTCTTAAGTTTACTTTGTTTGCATTTAATTAGAAGCTCCACCTTTGTAGCTTTATTATGAATTGTCGGGGCAGAGTTCCTGGTAGTTGGTGAAGAGAATTGCATTCCCCCTGATATCCTGTTCTTCTGGAAGCCTTTGTGATTTAGATTCACAGTTTCCCATTGTTGCTAGCTGTGGTTGTCCCCTCCCTCCTACCCTTCTCTCCCCACAACTCAGCTATTCCCTTGTCCCTCCGTATTCCTGTATCATTTGTCCCACAAAATGCTCTAATAATTGGACGTCTTTTGCTGGAGGTTGAATGTGCTTTCTGGTAAGTATCGTAGCTGTGGTAAAAATGGGTAGAGGGAGAGATGCAGCAACTGGTCAGCCTTTGTGAAGTGTTTCTTTTAACAGCAACAGTTTGAACTTTGAAGTTGAGATTTTAGGACTCTGCCAACTTTTAGGATGCATCTTTCATGCTGGCTATTGTTTCTGCTCTTTCCCCCTTCTCTCTGTTTCAATTATTAAATTTTGGAAATTTACTTTTTTATTATTGGTTTAAAAAGACCATTTTCATAGATTTTCTTTAGCTTGTTAGAATTAAAGGCAAGAGTTGGTTTCCTCCTGAAGTGAGGACTAAAAAAAAAGTTGGGGATTTAGTATTTTAAATTTCCTTCAAACAGAAGGTTATTTGTGATTTCTTTATATCTATTTTCAGTATTAACATACTGGTTAAAATAATAACAAAGAAAAGAGCCTATTTTTATGGCTAAACTAGAAAGTATCACTTACTTCTGAATCAGAGTGATTCTTTTTTCCTATTAGCAGAATGTTGTTGGCAAAATTCACTAAGGTTTTGGCAATATGTTGTCAATTCTGGGAAATGGTTTGCTGAATACTTCAGGATAACAGATGCTTCTGGGAATTATTTTTGGGAAGTTTTATTTGTTCATTAGCACCTGCTCCCTTGAGGTGTGAGGCCTATACTCCTTTTAAAAGTAAAATATTTAATATTTGGTGTTTAGATTGAGTCAAACATCACTTTAATAATAGACTTTCTATTTCTTTGGGCTGTATGTTTTGATCTTCTACTAAGAAACAGTGTTTGTGTGTGTATTTTTTTTTTTTAAATACTGGATGGTTGATATTTTGGTATTTTAAGCAGTTGTAAGTGATGAGCTTTGGATTCTCCAGAAGTATTGCTAATTAAAAGTTATCTTCATGGTAGATAATGTGAGAGAAAACTTGTTTGTGGGATTTTACTGCTGTTCAATTGACTCACTTATTCAGATGATGGTTGTACTTGTATAATAATGATATCTTGAGCTGCTGCTACGAGTCAAGTGCTGGGTCCTGTGCTAAGTGCTTTGCATTGACTTCTAATTCCCAGTACAACATGGCCAGGTAGGTAGCATTGTTCCTCTGGAAAGTGGTCATACATAGGTAGAAAGAACATGGGTTTTTCTTTTCTGCAAAATGAGGAAAATAATCACTATTTGGCAGATTAATTGTTAGAATTAAAGGACATACTGTGTGTCCAGTGCCTAGCACAGTGCCAAACACGTAGTTGGTGTTCACTAAGTGGTAGCTGCTATTATTATAATTTTTACAAGTGAAAGAACCAGAGAGAATAAGAAACTTGCTGAAGGTCACTCAATTGTAAGTAGTAGAGCTAGGATTTGAACTGGCTTAAAGCCTCAAGTTTGGTAGTATGTTTTCCTTGAGGAAAGACTTTTAGAGCAGATTTCAGCAGAATCAGGGCCCACCACTCAGGGAGGAATCCATTCCCCTGTGGTTAGGGATCTTGAGGACACCTGCTCTGACAGGAAGTAACCACATCCCACACCCTTTCATCCCAATATGGACACTGGCTAAGCCAAGCTGACCTATTGTTCAGGGGAGGGACCACCAATGGCAAAGTGCTGATCACACAGGGTTGCTGGGAGGCCAGGGGGCAGGCAGGCAATACAGGTGGATCCCTACTCATCCCTTTACTTCCTGCCCCCACAGATGAGCAGGTTTTTTTTTTTTTTTTTTTTTTGTCAGAGGGTCTTTCTGTCACCCAGGTTAGAGTGCCCTGGCATGAGCCTAGCTTACAGCAATCTCAAACTCCTGGACTCAGGCAATCCTCTTTCCTCATTGCAGTAGCTGGGACTACAGGCATGCACCACCACACCCGACTGATTTTTTCTATTTTTAGTAGATACGGCTACTTTTTTTTTTTTTTTTCTGCTTTTGGTAAAGATGGGGTCTCGCTCTTGCTCAGGCTGGTCTCGAACTCCTGACCTCAAGCAGTCCTCTGGTCTTGGCCTCCCAGAGTGCTAGGATTACAGGCAAGAACCCTCCACCCGGCCCACAGAGGAGCAGTTCTTTATGGATGCTTTTCTTTCTTTGGTATCCTCTGTCACCTTCCCGATCAGTCATGTGCTTGCTCTCTCACACTGGAGTTGCTTGTGCCATTCAGTACCAGTGTTCTCCCAACAGAAATGAGTCAAGCTGGTTCTGTCAGTGGCTTCCCCTCCTGTTTTCCTCTTGTTGATAGAGCTGTTGTACTTTCATTATTGTTTGTGCTGAAATAATTTGAGTACTGCTATGTTTATAATGAGTCATAACTAGTGCATAGTTGCAATCAAGTGTTTAAATTTAAAAAGCCTTAGTGATTTAAAAAATCAGGGGAAAAATTCTCTGGTTCTAAGTTAGTGAACGAGAGAGGATTATTGTATAGGGCAACTTTATGGAAATCATAGTTATTGTTTTGCTATCCAGAGACCTAATAAATTGGTATTGATTCTCTTTCCTTTAATCACTACTGTTACTTGTTTACTGCTATTGGCAGTATGGTTGAGAAAGAACATTTTGTTTGTCCTGAGGGCCATAAAGTAGAGTATCTTTCTTCCAAAGATATTTTGGAAACACAGAATATGATTTAGATGTGCATGATTTAGGGCAGGAGATTCAGGTAAGAGCCAGAGAGCTGATTGGTTGTGCCTGTAACTGAGTTATCTCTAAACTAAAAAATGTGAGTTTGGTTTGTTTCACAAATCTTAGTTCTTTTTTATTCATTTAACAAGTAATGAGCATTTGTTGAGTGTAAGGCAATGTGACTTTCTACATTATATTCTAAGTACTGATGTTCTGGTTAAATATTGATTAATGAAATTCCTGAGAGGGAGAGAGAAGTTCCAACTGGTGGAAAGAGGTATTTAAAAAGAATCCTTTGCAAATCACATACGGCACACATGTTGTTTTTCAGTCTTACAGAGTTTCCAACTAAAAGTATCCTAGATTTTTGGCTGAAAACTTATTCCAACATAGAATAAGCAACTGAATTTATGTTTTTGTCATTTATAAAATAATACTTTCTAGTAATGAAAGGATATCCATTAGGATCCCTATTGTTTTGGAAAAATCATGCATATACTATATTGGAATGGAAAATGTAGTTTCTTAAAACTGAATTTCTGGCTTCTATTTCCTAAGCTGAGTAAGGGGGTGAAATTTCAGTGTTTTCAATTGAGTTTTTGATGTACCAAATCATTAATTTTTGTGAAATCTAATCTAAATCTGTGAAACAAATTTCATTTATTTTGGAGGGTTAAGAGATACATGTTATAAAATTCAACAGGTAGACACTAAATTCCTTCTCACTCTAACCCTACCTCATCTAATTTCTTTCTCCAGAGGCAATTACTGGTAATGTTTCTGATGTATCTTTCTATCAGTGTGTTTATATATAGCATACCACTGGCCTGCTCTATTTATTTGTTTGCTTATTTGTGATGTGGTTATTCATCACAACCAAGGTAGTTTTTAAATTATTATTTTTTTTTCTTTTTTCCCCCAAAATTCATATGTTGAAATTAAATTATTATTATTATTTTTTAGATCCAATGAACTTTGTTTTCCTTAAGATATATAGGCCTTAAATGAAAAGTATAGTGATCATTTTTGTAAGTGAATTTGGAAAGTTTAGGAATAGATCCAATTTTAATATTGGTTATATCGTGAATAAGTTGTAATAATACTTTAAATTGCTAATACACATCTATTGGGAAAAAAATAAAAAGAATCCTTTGGGAAAAGAATTAACATAAATGATTACTCCTTCTTGATGAGTTATGACTATCATTAGTCCCTATCACTGGAAGAAGTCAGAATGACTTCTTCAGACAGATTTGCTGAGTAGAAAGGATTGTTAATATTAGGTAGGACTGGGAAGATGAGAGTAGAAAAAGGGAGCATTCCTGAATTGAGCAAAATGCTGGGCATGTACATAGAACAAATCTTTTTTTGTGTGTTTTAAGGGGAGTAGTGGTAGATGAATTTGGAAACATACATGAGATAAGATTGTGGAAGACCATTCAAAGCCAAAGAGTTTTGACTATATTTTGTCACTGAAGTTTTCTAAGCTAAATAGTGATTGATGAGAATTTGCTTTTGGCAATATTGTATAAATGGGATTAGAGGGGAAAGATAGTTAGGAAGTTAATTACATTAGTCTAGGTGAATTGTATTGAGAATGCATTATTTTTAGAATACATTTTCTCCCATTTTGATATGGCTTTCGGTTTGTGCTATCAATTATAGTTTAATCTTATGGAATTCTAACAGTAGGTTTATGTTTGTGTGTTTTTGTGTGTAAAAGAGAGAGGGAAAGGGAGGCAGAGAAAATGGATATAGAGGATGGTCAGTTATCATCATCATAGCTACTACTTATGGAACTGCTATTTTCTATCTGGCTCTAAGTATTCTGTGTACATTATTTTTTATTTTATTTTATTTTTTTGAGACAGAGTCTCATGTTGTTGCCCTGGCTAGAGTGAGTGCCGTGGCATCAGCCTAGCTCACAGCAACCTCAGACTCCTGGGCTCAAGCGATCCTACTGCCTCAGCCTCCCAAGTAGCTGGGACTACAGGCATGCACCACCAAGCCCGGCTAATTTTTTCTATATATTTTTAACTGTCCAATTAATTTCTTCCTATTTTTGGTAGAGATGGGGTCTCGCTCTTGCTCAAGCTGGTCTCGAACTCCTGAGCTCAAACAATCCGCCCGCCTCGGCCTCCCAGAGAGCTAGGATTACAGGCGTGAGCTGTTGTTAGGTTTTAAATTTTGTTTATAATTTTTCTTAGCAGAAGTTAAGAATTTTTATATTATCAAACCTATCAATCTTTTTAAAGTAGTTTCTGCCTTTGGAGAGCCCTTTTCTACATTGAAATAATTAGGTTATATTTTCTTTTTGTTCTTTTAGGATTTCTTTTTTACATTAAACTCCTTAAACCATCTGCCATCTATTTTAGTGTATAAGGTAAACATCTAATTTGATTTTAGTCTTAATTGTTAGCTATCCCAGCAACAGCCATTAAAAATAAAGCCCTATTCATTAATCTGAAATGTCTTATTTATCATATATTAAAGTCATGCATACTGCACAAAGGATAGAAAGTGGATTTGAACTCATTCATTCATTCACTTCTTCATTCTTTCATTTGCTCATTCCATAAACATTTAGCACCCACTCACTGTGTACTTTAGATGCAGTGGTTAAAATAATATACAAGATGGACAAGGTATCTGTCCTCATAGGACTTTCTTTCAGAGGTGGATTGGGGAATGGAAAAAGGTTACAGCAAATAAATGAAAAAGGGTGGAAATGTTAGGTAGAAATTCTATGAGAAAAGAAACTATGACTGCATCTCATGACCTCACATCCTAGTCCAAGTCACCATGATCTCTTGCTTGGATTATTGCAGCAGTTTTTTAAGCAGGCTCCTTGATTCAGTGCTTTCTCTTTTATGGTCCATTCTCCCTTGCCAGAGCAATCCTTCTAAAACAAATCAGATCATATTACTCCTCTCCTCTAAAGCTTCCATGTCTCCCTCTTCATTATCTATTGTTGGGTAACAAATTACTACTAGTTATTGGTTTAGAACAGTACACATTTGTTATCTCATGGTTTCAGTGGGTCAGGAGTTGGGAATAGTTGGGTGTCCTCTTAGAGTCTATCTGCCTCCCCCCACCCCATGTCACTGAGATAAGGAGGCAGAGTCCTTAAATGGCCCTGGAGGCCTCAGGAATCCACCCCCTGTCCTTCATACCTCTCTGACCCTGCTCCCTTTCCCCATCCTCCCCTCTTCCCTGACCCTTCACTGCAGCGCAGTGGCCCCTCAGATGTCCTCACGCAGGCCAGGCACTCTCTGCCTGGGTTCTGTTCTCACTGCATGGAGCACTCTTCCTACCCTCTGCTTTGACTGACTCCTTTGCCTCCTCAATTCTCTGTGTCCCTGACACCCACCCCCTATAATGACGCAAACCTCTCCTCCGCACGCCTGCTGCTGAACTCCCCACCTCCCTTACTCTGATCTCTATTTTCTTCTTTCTCCACAGCACGACCACTTCTGACATGTTACATTTGCTGTGATTATTACTTATCGTCTATCTCACCCCACTAGAAAGTAAACTCCATTAAACTCCACGAGGGCAAGAATCTTTGTTTTCTTCATGACTGTGCTCAGCACCCAAAACAGTGCCTGGTGCAAAGCAACATTTAATAAATATGTAATGAATGAATGGGTTTGGAAACTATTTAATGAGGGGCTGAGGTGAGGACATTTGAGCCAAGTTCTGAATGATAGGAGGTCTCCTCTGAAAAGATACAGGGAAAGATCATTTTGGGAAGATAATTTAAAGATAATTTATAAGAATTTATACAAAAGCCCTTCTGAGCACTTTTCAAACATTAATTCATTTAATCCTATGACAACCATATGATATAGGTACAATTATTATTCCCATGACACAGATGAGGAAACTGAGGCACAGGGGAATTAAGTAACTTACCTGAGTATCATAGCTAGTATTTAAACACAGGCAGGAAACCATGCAGTATGAAGCCAGAGTCTGTACACTTAACCACTATGCTGCTTTTAAGGTATAGCCAGTACAAAGGCCCTGAGGCTGGAACAAACTTGGGGTTTCAGAAGGATGGCAACAAGACCAGTGTGACTGGTGTTTATTTAGGGATGAGAAACATGACCACAGGAACTGAGTCCACGGAGGTAGGCAAAGGTGAGAATGGAGAGGCTCTTTCAGCCTGGGGAAATGAACAGGTATAGATTATTCCCATTGCTGGAGGCTTTCAATAGCAGTGATGGGATCTGTTTTAGGTTTTAAAATTTATTTCTCTGGATCAAGAATGCAGAAGGAACTTTATGAGGGTGAAGAAGGAGGAAAATTAAAAAATATCCTCAAGAACAATTCTATTTCCTAGGCATATATTTTTATATAGTCATAATAGTTTATACACACCTCTTGGATTCCACATTATATTAGCTAATGGAATGTCTTCATATTTTTATTATATTATTTTTTGTATAGTGAGCTTTAATTTCTGAAAATGTAGATGACACAACATTGGAATTTTTTTTTTTTTAACATCGGAATTTTTGAGAAGACAAACAGAAAGGAATCATGTGCACTAATGTCAAGCTACAACCAATTCGTAATAGCCTGGCTCATTTTCAAAATTCAATCTTATGTTTTTTTAACAGCTTTATCGAGGCATAATTTACGCACCATAAACCTCATCTAGTTTAAGTGAATAACTTTATGACTTTTAGCATATTTACAGGATTGTGCAACCATTATCACATTCTAATTTTAGAACATTCCCATCACACCAAAAAGAAACTTCACACCCATTAGCAGTCACTTCCCGGTCTCCTCTCAGCCATGGCAACCATTAATCTACTTTCTGTCTTTATAAATTTACCTTTTCTGAACATTTCACGTAAATGGAATCATACAGGATGTGATTGTTCATGTCCAGTTTCTTTCACTTAGCATGTTTTTGAGGCTCAAAAGTGTTAGTATGTATCAGTTCCTCATAGCTTTTTATTGCTTAATAGCATTCCATTGTATGGATATGCTATTAAGTACATTTTGCTTATTGTTCAACAGTTGATGGATGTGTGAGTTATTTCTACTTTTGGCTGTTATAAATAAAGCTGCTTTAGACATTCCTGTATAAGTCTTTGTGTGGACATATGTTTTAATTTTTCTTGAGTGGATATTTCTTTTGGGAGGAATGCAACTGCTGTTTTGTTTTTTTTTTTGGGTAAATCTATATTTACATTAATTTTCAGTCTTAAAACCAGAACAACCTACACCATGACTTTATTTTGAATTGCCATCCCCAAATTATTTTGATTATTTTGTGATGAGATATCGATTTATAAAATTAGCTGTTGTGGTATACTTGAAATTTTAGCTTACTTAATAAGGAACATTTTTGCATTTCATGTTTTAAAATATTGAGAAATAATTTCTATGTGCTCATAGATTTTTTTCCCTTGGTCCTCAATTTGTGATTTGATTAAAAATGTCCTTGAAATGAAGATGTTCTCTAAATTTTTGTTTTAGCTTGCATAACATATGCAGTTATTTCTCTGTCTTTAAAATTTTCTGTAGAACAGGAGGTTTGAAAATCACAGAGTGAATATCTTTCTTCTTTGTTATTTTAGCTACTGACATTTTTAATTCAATTTAGCAGTGGCCTTATATTTTTAAAGTTAATGAAGTGGATTTTAGGTTCAGTTAGCAGTAATTTAAGATGGCAATTCAATCATTAGTGAAACTAATTATTAAATGGAAAACTCACTGTAATACTCAAGCTCATAATGAAATAAAACCTTAGGTCCAAGTGCTATGCAAAAACTGTGAGCTGGTTGGTGTGTAGCTCTTTTAATAAAGCAGCTCAACAGTAGGTTGAGAGATGGCAGTCTTATGCATGATATTATTTTCAGTGGGCTGACATTAAATATTTAGATTCATTTCTAGTCATGATTTTGTTTAGCTAAATCACATAGCATGTAAAGAACTTTGTTTCACAGTATCTCTAGCAGTGTTTCTAAATATATTCATTATGTTTATCCCTATGACAGGTATATTAATTACTATGTTTATGCAATAAGAATAAAATAGGAATGATGCTATTATGAATACTCTTACGGCTTTATTTTGGTAAGCAAGTGCATGCATTTCTTTTAGGTATATACCTGGAGTAAACTTGCTAGATCATAAAAAATGTGGTGTTTAACTTTGATAGTTAAATCATTTTGAGAGGCAAACCATTTCCCAAAGTGGTTGAAGAACTACCTGATAAGCCTACCACCAGTGCTTGAGAGTGTCTGTCATTCTATCTTATTTGAATAGATAGAATTGGCAGCAGTGCATGTCTATCAACAGTAAAATGGATCAATACGTGGTGGTATCTTAGTTCAGTCTATAGTCAGCTGCTATAACAAAAATATTAATACCTCGATTGACTGACTTTAATAACAAACATTTGCTTCTCACAGTCATAAAGTCCAAAATCAAGGTACTAGCAGATTTGGTGTCTAGGGAAGTTCCATTTCCTGGTTCATAGATACCTTCTCACTGCATCCTCACATGGCAGAAGGGGTGAGGGAGCTCTTTGGAATCTCTTTTATGAAGGAGCTAATCCCATTCATCAGCATTCTGTGTTCCTGACCTGTGCACCTCTCAAAGGCCCCTCCTTCTAATACCATTGCATTTTTCCATGGGAGAAATTGGGTTGGGATTTTAACATAGTACTTTTAGGAGGCACAAACAATCAGTCTACAATACATGGTATATGTACACAATGGAATATCACACAGCGATGAATGTGAACTATACTCTTTTGGTAACAACATGAGTGATTCTCAAAGACATAATGTTAAAGAATAAAGTAAAACACAAAGTAAAATATACTATATGACCCCGATTTTTATAAAGTTCAAAAAAGACAAAATTAAGCTGTAGTGTTAGAAGTCAGATAATGGTTAATTTTGGGGAGTAAAGGGGACTCGTCATTGGAAAGTGGGCAGGAGAGGAGTTTCTGAGTGCTGGTAATGTTCTGTTCCTTCACCTGGACTTCTTCACTTTGTGGTATTTCTTTGAGCTGTGTACTTAATGATCTATATACCTTCTGAATGCATGCTAAACTTCAGTAAGAAGTAAAAGACAAACAGGCATCAACTTAAAAAACACTAATTTTATCTTCTTTTGATTTTAATTATAACATTGATTTGGACTTAAACAGAATCATGAAAGTAAAATTTATTTAAAAATCTCTTTTATACCAATAAAATTCTTTAATATATACTTAGAATTTCCTACCCTAACAGAGTATTTTTTGTCCTTTATTTTTGTGATTTTTTCTATGGCTGTCTTTGTATTTTTGTTCCTTTTTTAAAACCTTAACATTCTGCTGTTTTATAATACATTTTAATTTCTGACAATATTACTCTTGTGATTCATTTGTTTTAAAACAATTTTAACTGTTTCCTAATATAATTATTTAGTAAATTTCCAAAAAACTAGCTAGGATTTTGATTTTGATTACTTTAAGCTCACAGGTTAATCTGGGAGGCACTGATATCTTTATAGATTATGTTTTTTTCTTCCAGGTCTATGATGTCTTTCCATTTATCTAAGTCTTATGTCATGAAGTATTTATAAATTTTTCTTTTAAAAACTCAGTTATAACCACATAATTAATATATTAATACATTCTTGTTAAAAGATTAAAACATTACAAATAAGTCTATAATCCCAAATTCAGATATACGAGTTTTCCATAGGGCTATCCATAGTTATGAATTCAGAGCGTATCTCTTCAAACTTTTCTGTGCATCTACATATGTGTAAATATACCCAGAGAAGATATGGTATCTTGATTTTTTTTTTATATTTTTTCATAATATTTCTTTTTTTTTTATTTCAGCATATTATGGGGGTACAGATGTTTAGGTTATGTATGTTGCCCTTGCCCCCCCCTTGATTTTTTTTTTTTGAGAGAGTCTCATTCTGTTGCCCAGGCTAGAGTGCCATGGCGTCAGTCTAGCGCACAGCAACCTCAAACTCCTGGGCTCAAGAGATCCTCCTGCCTCAGCCTCCCAAGTAGCTGGGACTACAGGCATGCACCACCACACCTGGCTAATTTTTTCTATATATTTTTAGCTGTCCAGCTAATTTTTTTCTATTTTTAGTAAAGATGGGGTCTCACTCTTGCTCCTGACCTTGAGCGATCCTCCTGCCTCAGCTTCCCAGAGTGCTAGGATTACAGGTGTGAGCCATTGATTTTTTTTTTATGACTTTGTTTACATAAATACTGTCATACAATCCACATTTTTGGGGGGTGTGTTTGTGTGTGTGTGTGTGCGTGCGCGCTTGTGTGTTTTGCCTCCTCCCTCCCCGCTGCCAACAATATGGCTCAGAGATCTTTCTATACTAGGACATTAGAATTCCCTCATTCTTTTAAATTGCTAATTAGTATGCACTAGAATGCATGTATTATGGGTAGTTTATCTATTCCACTGATGGACATATAGATTGTTTCAATTTTTTGTGATTATAAACAATGCTAAACCACATCCACAAATCCGCAATTTATTAATGTACGGGAAGTGCCAAAATGTCCAAACATGCCCTTCCACCGTCACTTTCTGTATGTGTATACCCAACACCAAAAGCCAAATTATCATTTGAATGTCAGCTAATCTAGGTTTTTAGAAAATATACTACATGGCAGTCCATTTTTTACACTTACAAGTTTTTCTCTAAGTAGATTTTGAGATGTGGAATTGGTCAAAGGGTATGTGTCTATTAAATCTTAATAAATACTGCTTAATCTTCTCTACAAATATTTTTCCCAATTGGCATGTCCATTAAGAATGTATAAAAGTATCCATCAATACTTCATATATTAAAAACGGTGGGATGGTAAAAATGAATGATTACTGCTCTCATGGACATTACAATTGAATGTGATCAAGTATATGAATTGTTGCAATATAAGGCAATAAAGATAATGCCTTAAAAGTAGCTGAACTTGTAGAAGTAATAGTTTGTAGTACATGGCAAGGAGAAGAGGTATTACCCTACCTCCAGGATTCCTTGGTGAATTCTTTCTAGCTGAAATGGCAGGCTCATAAACACAATTTGTTGGCTCACCAAATGCATTCACTTTTTGGAAATAGTTTCACAATAACCAAACACGCAGAACCTGAGGTAAAAAAACAACAACAACAACAACAAAAAAACCCATTTATTAATGCACAGGAAATAAAAAGTGCCAGAGAGTCCAGACATGCTCTCCCACTGTCACTTTCTGTTCATATATATCTGACATTGAAAGCCAAATTATCATTTGAATGTCAGCTAATCTAGGGTTTTAGAAAATATACTACATGGCAGTCCATTTTTCGTGTAGCCTCTGAGAAACTTTCCAATTGGGAAAACCAACTTATAATCCTGATCAATGAGCATGGAATGAGATAGAGGAAAGAGTGGGCTTAGTTGTAGGAGTTACCAACTCCGCAATATGGGACTTACCTTCCAATGGTCAGACAGGAAGTCTCCTAGGCAAAAACATCTTCTCTCTTGGACACTTCTGGCATGGGTCCAGCCAATATTTGCGCCTAGCATTCTCCCTTTCCTGGACTTTCAAAAATGGATAATTCTCCTGATGGGTACATTATTTTCCATTATAATCAAGTATTATTCTCTAGGAGCAATCTGTGTTATTTAATTCCAATAACAAAATCAATAATTACAGTCAGTTATGTTTATTTAGGGCTTATGTTGTGTCCAGGCACAGTTCCAAGGGCTTTAAATACATTGGCTCATTTAATCCTCTTTAAAGTGTCTTTCTCTATCTCCATTTTTGTCCATCATAGTTCATTTGATAGTTTATCTGAGGGAGCAAACTCATTAATTTTATTTATATGTTATTAAAGTAACCCCGCAATACAGGCACAATATATGGAAACATGATTAAAATACAGCAAGAATTCTAAGTAGGAAGAGATTCTTTCTGATTAGGTCAATAAGGGAAACTTCTCATGAAGGAAGAGAAAGTTTTAAAGTATGAATAGAATTTTTATTGGCAGAAGTAGAAGAAAATTCCAACTTTTTTTTTTTTTAAAAATATCAATTTTCTTCCTTTAAGTTAAGTTTCATTTACCTGGACAGTTTGCTTACATGAAATACGTCACTTCTTAATAATGTCAGATAAAGGAGATATATTTTATTAATATAAAGAATTTGCCATGGGGTGGGGTGGTGGGGCCAGAGAGAATATGGATATTTTCCTATAAAATTTTTATTGTCTGATTTAATGGACATAAAACAAAACTGTCATTGGTTTCATAAGCCTTTTTTTTTTCCTAATTACGTTTTTCACATATTTGTACAATTTATATCTTATTGAAAATGAGACTCAAGAGATGATCTTAAAATCCAGGAGGGGAAATTAGAATGTATTGCCCTTGATTGCAGCATTTGTTATTTTTGAGGTAAAAAGCATTGGTGGTCACTTATAAATTGTGAGTCTGACCTACATTACAGAGCTAGCAAATTTCCCTGGGAACCTGATCAATAACGCACTGTTAAAAAAGGGCCTTGCTAACAGCCTTTCCTTAGAAAAAGCTAAGGTTGACAGTCAAGAAAACAATTTGTTCAATTTCATCTATTCTCCTAGAATTCCCATCAGGTAAAATTGCTCCCTATTTCATAGTCACAAAAGCATTTTATTTAAAATAATCATGTTGATTTTCATTGCATTTTTAATATAAAAATTATACATAGAAACTTCTGGGTAATTGTGGTAGCAGCCTAGTTGTGTCTGATACCCCCTCTCCCAACTTGCACAGAAAAGATCCAAAGTGGCAACGGAGGGGGAAACTAAAGGAAAGACAGCAAGTCAAATTTTGGACGAAGTTTCTAGTAACTATCATTGGCGAAGATGGATTGAGAATCTTATTGTTGGACTACACACCACCCGCCCACTTTTTACTTCTCACTGTGTAAAGTGGCTCAAAGATAACAGAAAGCATTTTAAGTCAACCCCTATTTAAAGGCAGCCATCCTCTTAACCAGGATTTCTCAATCCTGGCACTATTGACATTTGGGATCTGATAATTTGTTGTTGTAGGGGGCTGACCTGTGTGCTGTGGGATATTTAGCAGCATCCTGGTCTCTACGCACTAGATGCCAGTAGTACTCCCATCCTCGCCCCCAGTTGTGACAATGAAAAATGTCTCCAGACATTGCCACATAGTCCTTGAGGAACAAAATGGCCCCCAGTTTATAACCACAGCCCTAAATGACTGGAGTCACTACAGTCCAGAGCTTCTTTTTTGGTCTCATCTCTCTCTTGTCACCATTGGACCCTGTCTTTTCACTTTTTATGACATGAAGTCAAGAGAAATAGATTGCAGTGCCCTGAAACCTGGGGCACTTTATGTGCCCCAAAATTTAAGAAAGAGCATAAGGACAAAATTCATGTATACTGCTAGAAGTTGAAGTAATGGTTACCTTTGAAGGAGGAGATATTATCAGAGAAGGGCCTTAACAGAGACTTCTCCAGTGACAGAAATGTTCTGCATCTTGATCCAGGTGGTGGTTATACACGTATGTTAAAATTCATGGAGTGGAAGTGTTCAGCTGGGTACACTTGACTGAATTAAAGTTTTATCTCAATTAACAGCAATAAAAAAAGAAAGGCTCAGGAGAAAGAGAACCAAACACAGGCTATATTAGAAGTAAAAAGACAAAGGACCTAAAGATTAATAGGAAGAGCATATCTCTTACAAGTAAAAGATACAGATATGTAAGAATACATGTGCTTGCATCAAGGAGTTCAGTCTGGGAAGGCTAAGGGATTCTCATGTAGCCCATACCAATGGCCCTCCATAATCCCTATGAAGCAAAGGGAAAATTAGTATTAAAGCTGGGGCTGTTATTCAACATATTGCCAGAATCTTGGAAATATTTCAGCACTGTACAAGGATAATGGATCTGCTTGAAAAATGTAATAGATGGTCCATTCAAGCTGTGCCAGCAGAAACAGGCTCCACATGCTCGCTAGAAAGTTGGAGAGGAGAAGCTCCATCCCAGCCACTTATCTGTCTCCTTAATGCAAGGATTGTATTAACCAGTGATCTGTGCAACTCTTCTACTGCATAGGCACTGCTTTTTAAGGCAGAGAATTCTTTGCTCCCCATCCCCATAGTGATACCAATTCTTCTACTCCTAAATCTGGAGAGCAATATCAGAAAACACTATGGGGGAGGGTGCAAGCGGCCAGCAATGGCTCATTGTTTTGGGGAAAGAGGTCCACACAAGTAGAGCATTGTATCCAGAGTAATAACAGTGAGCAGGAACTATGCACTGAGTCAGGCTTGATATGCGTATTGAGCAGTCAGAATTCCAGAGTGGGTCAGGGTAATAGTGGTGGATCTGGCATGTGAATCACCTATCATCTATGTAACAATGGTGTGCACACTACGTTTCATGACAGTTTCTCTAGTCTCCACTTCTCACCAGGTTTCCTCCTCTAATGCTTCCCCGTGTAGCGATTTGGAGGCTGCCACTGCTGTCAAAGCATCAGTATGCCCAGAGTGGTCAGTGCATTGGCACGAGTTCACATGTCCTAGCAGGTCCATATTTTGAATGTGATCATTCTGTCTAGAGTGGCCAGTGTGTCTGAAATGGTTAGTGTGGTGAGTGTAATTAATCTCTTAGGCCTTGTGTGTTTGTTCAGGCCAATGGGGTCTGCACTGTTTGTAGTTCTCTGTCGTCTCCTCTAGGCCTAGATGAAATCCAGCATCTTTAGGAGGGAAAGTGGTCTGAGGATATACATGGCTGGGATCTGGGTACGTGTGTGGGGCTTTTGCATGTCACTCTGGGATATGGGTTCTCATTGCTCCAGAACTGTTTCCCTGGGTTGGCCGTTCAGCCTCTTAAATACTATTTCTTCCCATAAAGAACCACCCCTGTCCCAGTCTAGCCCTAGTCACACCCCACCAGTGATATTCAACATTCTGTGAGACTGATTGGTTGTATCTTGCCCAAATTCCAGCGTGGGACCCAGGAGACCTGGGCAGCAGGATATTTTCCCCCTTATCCGTTTCCTACTCTCTCACTGTCACCCAACACTGCCAGGAACTAAAAGACCTCCCAACAATAGCCTCAACATAACTCTCTCACCTCCTGGCTTTATGTAGTAAAAACCATTATTCATTGATTCACTCATTTTTTAGTTCATGTGTTCATTCAGCAGACTTTTATTTAGCATCTATTGTGTTCTAGGCATTACTTTATGGGTGAGAGTTACAGCAGCACATGAAGCAAACAGCATCCTTATTCTTTTAGAGCTTATTTCCTAGTGGAGAAAACAGACTAAGTGAACAATCAAACAAGTATATATTAAATAGTGATGTAAATAAAATCAGAACACGACAAATTGACTGGGATGGGTGTAGGGAATACTGAGAAGGTATAGTCTTTGCCTATGTAAATGAGAGTGTCAAAGACCTAGGAAAGTCTTAAAATAGCCCCAAGGTTATTAAGTGCAGTGGAGGATTGATGGTCTACTGGCATTCATTTTCCCCTTGTTCCTTCCTAAACAAACCACTTCCCAAGTGTCTGAGTATCTCAGGGAAGGCCGAGTGACCCAGCTTCAATGCTTGGCCCTGGCTAATATCACCCAGTCATTGTGACACCATCCTCCTTGTCAGTGATTGATCTAAGAATCTGGGCCTAACCCAATCAGCACGTAGTATTTTCCTGTTGACAAGGATTGGTTCAGGAATGGGCACATGATCTAATTTGAGCCAATGAGACATGAGAGGAATGTTTTGGAACTGCTTGGGAAGTTTTCGGTTCTTAATAGGGAGAGATCGTCTGCCTCACTAGGTGTGAACAAGGAGGCAAGCAGATCTAGTTGTTCCCAGCATCTGGCCTATGGCCAAGAGGCAAATACTCCTGAGAGGAAATCTGGTACCGGGGGTAGCTGAGTGTAAAGAAGGAAATTGTCTGGTTGTTGAGGAAATCAGTGAACCTCTGGACTTACTGATCTTGAAAGCCTGCTCACTGGCTCTCAGCATTCCTGTGCAGGCCACAGCTTGTTTATGCACAGAGCGGGCCAGAGAGCCCCCAGGCGCAACCTTCAACCAGTGACAGACAGAAGACGGATAACTACCTCAGCTGACTTGTCCCTTGCTTGAGACAACTCTGAGCATGTTATGTGACAGAGAAGCCCTCCCCATGTAGGGAACATTTACACTGAGCTGTGAATAACAACAAGAAGTCATCCGTGAGCAGAGTGTTCACAGCTGCGGCAACAAGTTGGCACAGACCCTAATGTGGTATTTGTTTTGGCATGTCCCAGAATCAGAAAAAAGGAGGACAAGTATGGCTGTCCCCTGGTTAGCAGAAGCTGCAATTCTAGAACCAGGGAGTCCGGTAAAGTCCTTTTCCTCATCTTGCTTGCAGTTTGGCCTGGAGCAAGTTATTTAATCCTTTTGAGGCTTAGGTTTCTCATCTCTAAATGAGCTTAGTAGTGCACCCATATGACAGGTTTATAATGAAAATCAAATGAGCTCATGAAAGTGAAGTGTTTATCAGAGTCCCTGGCCCACAGTAGTTATTCTCTCATCTAGATTAGGTTTGTTTGCCTAATGTTCAATTTGCTATGGATTTTATGTCTTTTCAGGGTCATTGTCAGAATGAGCAGAATAAAATTATACCCAGCTGAACCTTGGAACAATGAAGTACAAACCACCACTGGTAAACCCTGAGGAACCATAGCTAAGCTTTTTTTTTTTTTAATAGATTATCCAGATTTATTCAGAGCTCTAGTTGCCCCTAGAGTTTATCTCTTTGCCAGAAAATCTGGAAGTATGTCTTAAAATCTGGCAAAATGTGAGATAAATGTATCCTCTGAGTAAGAACACATCTCCTTTCCTGTAGCAGCGTCTGCTGGAAACTATCAAAAGATAATCTGTCAGAATCCATGAAGATTGTGGCCCGCAATAAACACTTCGGCCAATTTGTCCATCAAACAAGATTAAAAACATACTGCAGACATACTATTGAGAAAAGCTGGACGTGCTAATACGGTTCCACTAGAACACACATAATTAATTACCTGATGGACCTTGACACATATATTGTGGGCTGCTTTCAAAGCCTGTCTCCAGACCATGAACTCTAATGGGATATTATTACCGCAGGGAAAATTCTGAAGTAGCTCTTATATTGAGGGCCATCACAAGTACTACTGCCTTTTAGCTCATCTCAGCCTGTCAGGAAGCACTGCAAAATTGCATATGTTAATTGCCCAGACAAATCTGTGCAGTGATTCCAGAACTTATCTGCAAGAGGGGAAGATTCTACGCAGAATAGTTTTAGCAGTGCATTATTGTAAATCCACAGAGAAAGCCACTGGATTTAATAATGTCTATTTGCTTACAACAACAAAGACCAAGAAAATGTGTGTCACCTCACCTTTTGGTAGTGCTAGTTCCTTTAGAACTGTCTGTCAGAGCAGTCTAATGGAATATTAATAATAGAAAGTGCTTGTTTTATTTATCTAGGGCAAATAATATTTTTCTTCCCTCTAGTAAGCTCTTAAAGTAATCAAAACTCTTCTACATTTAGTCAAAAGCTATTTAGTGACCATTTCTGTCTGCCATCATATACTAATTTTCTATAATTATGTCCTATTAAAAATGAAATGAAGAGATAGAGAAGGAGTCAGTTCCTAGCTTTGACACTTATTCATTCTTTGACATTAATAATAATGGTGATAATGATAGCTAATATTTATGACAGCTTACCAGGTCCCAAGCATTATGCTTAGCACTTAACTGATACCCATTTCATTTAATATTTGCAAAAAGGCTTTGAGAGGGAGATGTGTTATCATTATATCCTTTTTATAGTTCATAAATAGAGACTTAAAAAGCTTAAGACACTTGTTGAAGGTCATACTATTAGTAGATGGCTTGGTTGCATTTCAAACTTAGGCTGCTTGACCTTGTATTTACTGCATATTTTGCCTCTTCTTGGGCTGATTTCCTCCTCTATATTTGTCTTCCTCTCCTAGGTAAATGGGGAGTCCAGGGCTCTGCTCAGACTGTTTCCAGACTTGGTGTGGGAGAGAGTGGGGCTGGCTCACAGCTGAGGACCTGGAGCACAGTGTGAGCGGGGCCAGGGCTGTGGGCCGCGGACAGGCTGGGCAGGAGGCAGGGGAGGTCTGATGTGCCCAGTCCCAGTCCAGTGATCCACAGTGATGAGTCCGCTGCAGAGGACCTGCAAGACTGAGCAAGAGAGTTTGGGAGACAGACTGGAAACACTGCCAGAGTCTGGGGGGACTCTAGCAATGGGAAATTGTCAGAAGATGTTCAGGGCAAAGGATGTTGGTAGGGGTGGAGCTACAAAAGTGACAAGTGCATTCCTGCCATTGATGAAACAGGGGTGATAACGATATCACTCCTACATGGATCTCTCGAAGAGCAATCAAAATAGCCTATGTGCAAAGCACTTTGCAAACTCTAAGGGAGAGTTTTTTATTACAAAGGGGTTTCTGTGTTTGTGCACACACAGTAAAGTGAATCTGTGCATCTGTGTTCCTCCCACGGCAGCCTGACCTAGGACACCTCAGCCGGGTTTAGGACTAGAAGGAAAGTAGAAGATCGTTTTGCCAAACAGATTAGGTAACTTTCTAGCTTTGTCACATGTTCTGAGGGGAGAATATTCAAGTGTATCAAGAGAATGAACACCATTGCAATATGATGCTCTAATGTTACAGCTTCTAGGTGATAATATGTGGTATGTTGACAGACTGAGTACAGGATATAAAATACATGTGGTGGATTTTGTTGTGTAGCTGTTGATCAGCATTGGTTAGTGGCAAAGGGAATCTCCAGTGTTTGTGAGTGCTGTCCCCTACCCTAGGAGGAAAGATAGCACCACGAGGGGAGCTGCATTTGGATGTAAAGTCAGCTAAGGAGACCTTGGGACACCTCATTAACACCCCCAATCTCTCAGTACAGACTAGCGATGGGGTGGGTCGTGGGGTCACACAGAACACACTGTTGGGTTTCTGTTCCACTCCTGCAGCCCAGAGAGCTGAAATTAGCACCCTGGGGAGACAGCTGGTGTCACAAGGCAGCTACAGGGAACGCATCCAGCAGGGTGGTAAGGCTTGTGCCTGCTTTGGCTGGCAGCAGAACCAAGAAGGGGGTGGGCAGCGGCACAGCTGTTACCTGGCAAGGAGGCCTGGCAAGCAGCGAACCAGAAGTAGAAAGCTGGAGGCTTTGTAGCCTCACCAAGAGCAGGAAGAAGCTGTGCAAAGACATTTCTCCGCTGGAAATGCCCTTGGCTCCTGCTGCATACCATTTACTTCAGGCTGAATAGGAAATAGATATTCACATCAACCCGTCTCTGGATCATAATCTGAGAGGAGGATTCCAAGGACAGTCAGGAGAAAGAAGTAAACCTAGTCTTTCAGTTTGTGAAGGAAACACTAAGCTAGAGTAAGCCTTACTTTATTCTAGGATGAGTAGGGACAACCCAGAGGAGCTAATGAAAAGATTCTGAAGCAGAAAAATTGAGAACACACTATTCAGGGTGTAGAGAAAAAGCACAGAGTGAAAATAACAACAGATAGCTGAGGAGCAGAGTGTAGTGATTAAACAGAGATAATTGAGGTTTCTAAATAGGAGACCAGAGCAAAAAGGATGACAGTGACGTTCAAATATGTAGTAGAAGAAAACTCGCCTACGCTATGGGACATCTGAGTCTGTGTGTAGAAATAGCTAATCTATCTATATTAATGAAAAAAAATTCAGACATATCTTGATGATATTTTTAAATTTCAAATACTTCCAAAGCATTCATTCAGGGAGCAAATCAAGTGGCCCGCAAAGGGGGTATGTGTGTGGGATCGTATTTCCCTCTGGTATCCTCTCAACAACATTACAATTTAGAAGAGCACAGATCATAGGGATAGATGGGGAAAAGATTTGGCATAGGAGTGGTACAAGAATTTTATTCCAGTAAAGTTATATCTATATATGAAAAACATTTCATTTCTGAAAGGGTAAGTAAAATAGCTACCAAAAAAATTTCCTGGGGAAAAAAATGGCTGAAAAGTGAGTTCTAGCTGACCTAGATGAGAACTAGGACTCAACGATGAGAAAATCAGTTTACAAAAGGGCTTGCACTAAACACAGGTTGTACATAAATTAATTTAAAGAATTATAAATATGGTTTTAAACCAGAGGAAAATGTCAGGAACAAATTTTGAAAGAAATGTATCTAATAATAAAATTGGCAGGGTTGGTTATGTATGGTTGTCCAAAGTACTTAACACACAGTACATGGTTATAAATATTTGCTGAATGAGGGTAGGGCTCTCACCACGTATGTAAAAAGAAATTGAAGAAATGGGGATGGCCAGTACTTAGAAGAAGCTAAGTCATTTCCTCCTTCTAAGGGCAAAGCAGAAAATTTAGGAGAGTAAAGTGGCACTTTTTGTTCCCTTTCTGCTTAAGAAACAGATTTTTTGTTATTGCAAAGAAGAATTCAAGTTCATTATATCCATGTAGTAATAATTATTATAAGAACAATGGGGTTTGGTAGATTCTCTGAGCAAGTAACTTTTAGGTCATGTATTTAGCAAGTGATGGATACGCTGAGGGAAGACAGGTACCTTTCACCACATAACAGTACCCCATGTCAACAGGCCTAAAGAGGCAATGGGTCTATCCCGGTTTCTGTCAGCTATGAAATCTAACTCCAAAATGCCACATTCTTCCCTCACTTCCGTATTAGTATGATTGACTCTTTCTTAATTTTTCACTTTATTCTTTTGGACTTACATGACTCATTGAATTAAGTTAGCCAGGTTTTTTATTTATGGAGAATCGATTACAGTGATTCATAACCACAATTCTGTTAAGACAACTACTTAACAATGAGCCACAGTGTTGGCTTTTATAAATTTCAGTATCTGAAGCTCACTGTTAGCAGAGCTGTTTTCCCATAGAAACAGAGTCTGCTTTAAGACCGCGGGGGACTTAGTTGAAGAATAGATAATGGTTTTGTGTTGTAAACAACACCAAAGTTGTCTGATTATAGCTACGTCAGAGTGAGTGGAAAACTAGCAAGGATGGTTTGAACAGTTTGTGCCAGAAACTCTGGAATGAATGAGATCTGTTCTGGATTAGGGACTGGCACCAAGACCGATCCAGGACATTCTAAATAGACAGGCTTATTCAGGATTTGAGTCATTACAGAATCAATTTATCACAAATCCTGGTGGTGGTGGTATTTTTAGCCTTGGCTTGATCATAACACACATTTTGGATCATCTTTTAGATAATAAGATGTTGTTCTCTAATTTGGGTGTGAAGTCTAGAGAAAGTATGTATCTTTGTTTTGGGAAATAAGTTTCAGAAAGTATCAAGGGTGGATGATTTTCCTCTCTCCTGAATTTGACCTTGGCTCAGAAGAAATAGGGCAGTGGGTTGATCATTTCCTGGGAATTTCTTTGCCCTGCTCTAAATGTGTCAGAGACACGCAGGCCTGTTCTTTGTCCTCCATTGTCTGTTGTATCCACAGGACATTTAATTCTGTTTGAAGAATGCTAAAGCTGGATTATTTTTCCTGCATATTATTTATTTTGTGACTTTTTGGGGATGAATTTTAGACCACTTTTTCCAAGTATAAACATGTCCTAGAAAATGTAAACTCACTTCAATACTAGTAGAAATTAGTATAATGCAACTATGGGTTGGCTGCAACATATTATATAATGTGTTTTGAAGCCAAATGAAAATATTTTTATATTATTCATTTTTGTATTGTCAGTGCCTTTATTAAGTGAATAGTTTTGACTTTATATTACTACTGCTTAATAGGTAAAATAACCACAAACACATGAAGCAGAATTATCCTTTAAAAAGATTTCAAATGACAAGTTTATGTCTGTGTAATTTTAATTTTAATTCTGATTTATTATATTTTTAATGTTACTATGACCTAAGAGTTTGCAGAATATTCTCACTAACATATATGTATATATATAAAATATACTTATATCTTTTTTTTGGGGACAGAATCTCACTCTTTTGCCTGGGCTAGAGTGAGTGCCGTGGCATCAGCCTAGCTCACAGCAATCTCAAACTCCTGGGCTCAAGTGATCCTTCTGCCTCAGCCTCCCAAGTAGCTGGGACTATGGCATGCACCACCATGCCTGGCTAATTTTTTCTATGTATTTTTAGTTGGCCGATTAATTTCTTTCTATTTTTAGTAGAGACGGAGTCTTGCTCTTGCTCAGGATGGTCTCAAACTCCTGAGCTCAAACAATCTGCCCACCTCGGCCTCCCAGAGTGCTAGAATTACAGGCATGAGCCACCGCGCCCAGCCGTACCTATACCTTTGAAATATCATCTGGTTTGATTCTGTTACGTTAGCACCCAAAGAGACTTAATTTATCATGTATTCCTGGTCCTATTGCAGGTGAATAGTTCATGCAATGGCAGGGCTGCTAAAAGGAAGAACAATCTAG
>CAUYSK010047475.1:0-19966 GCA_963575035.1 Avahi laniger | reverse complement strand
CCTGGGCAAGAGCAAGATCCCGTCTCCACTAAAAATAGAAAGAAATTAATTGAACAACTAAAAAAAATATAGAAAAAATTAGCCAGGCATGGTGGCGCATGCCTGTAGTCCCAGCTACTCGGGAGGCTGAGGCAGGAGGATCGCTGGAGCTCAGGACTTTGAGGTTGCTGTGAGCTGGGATGATGCCACAGCACTCTAGCCCGGGCAACACAGTGAGACTCTGTGTCAAAAAAAAAAAAAGAAATGAAAAAGATGTCATTACAACAGATAACACAGAAATACAAAACATCATACATGACTACTACATAAATATTTATGCACATAAATTAGAGAATGCAGAGGAAATGGACAAATTCCTGGAAACACTCCTCTCAAAAATCAATCAGGTAAAACTAGAACTCCTAAACTGACCAATAATAATCATGAGATTGAAACAGTAATAAAACACCTCCCAACAAAAAAATACTCTAGACTAGATGGATTCCTGAGCATTCCAGATGGACAGCTAAATTCTATCAGACCTACGAAGAAGACCTGGTACCCATAATTGGAATACCTGGTATTCCATAATATTGAGAAAGAGAGAATCTCCCCCAACTCATTCTATGAGCCAATATTACCTTGATACCATAGCCAGGAAAGGACACAACAGAAAAATAAAATTATAGAACAATATCCCTTATGAATATAGATCCAAAAATCTTCAAAAAAATACTAGCAAACCCAATTCAACAGCACATCAGAGAAATAATCCACCTGGTCAAAGTGGGCTTCATCCCAGGGATGCAAGGATGGTTCAAGATATGTAAATAAATAAATCTGATTCACCAAATAAACAAAAACAAAGACCATATGATTATCTCAATAGATGCAGAAAAAACATATGGCAAGATCTAGCACCCTTTCATGATAAAAACCCTCAACAAACTAAGCATGGAAGGAACATATCTCAAGATTATAAAAGCCATATTTGACAAACACACAGCCAACATCATACTGAATGAGGAAAAGTTAAAAGCATTCCCCCTAATAGCTGGAAAAAGAAAAGGGTGCCCTCTGTCACCACTCCTATTCAACATAGTGCTGGAAGTTGTAGTCAGAGCAGTTTGGCAAGAGAAAGAAATAAACAGTATTCAAACCAGGAAAGAGGGGCTCAGACTATTGCTCTTCACTGACAATATGATCTCGTATCTGGAAAACCCCAAACATTCCATTTAGAGTCTCCTAGAACAGACAAATAAATTCAGCAAAATCTCAGGTTACAAAATCAATGTACATAAATCAGTAGCATTTTTATATACCCAAAACAGTAAAGCCAAGGGTTAAATCAAAGACTCAATAACATTCACAATAGCTACAAAGAAAATAAAATACATAGAAATATGCTTATCCTAGGAGGTGAAAGATTTCTGCAAGAAAAACTGTGAAATTCTCAGGGGAGAAATCAAGAGGATACAAAGAAATGGAAAAACATATCATGGTCATAGATAGGTAGAACCAACATTGTTAAAATGTCCATACTACAAAGAGATTTACAAATTCAAAGCAATCACCATCAAATTATAAATGTCATACTTTATAGATCTATAAAAATAATTCTATGCTTTGTTTGGAACCAGAAAAGAGCCCAAATAGGCAAAGCAGTCATAAGCAAAAGGTATAAACCTGGAGGCATCACATTATCAGACTTCAAACTATACTACAAGGCCATAGTTATCGAAATAGCATGGTATTAGTAGAAAAACAGAGATATAGACTAATGGATAAAAACAGAGAAACCAGATATAAAACCATGTACCTACAACCAACTGATCTTCGACAAAGATACATTGGGGAAAAGAAACGCTATTCAATAAAGAGTGCTGGGAAAATTGGACAGCCACATACAGAAGAATAAAACTGTACCCCTACCTCTCACCACTCACAAAAATTAATTCAAGATGAATAGAAAACTTAAATCTAAGACAGGAAATCATAAGAATTCTAGAGGAAAATGTAGGAAAAACACTTCTAGATATCAGCCCAAGCAAAGAATTTATGACTAAGACCCCAGTGGCCGTCATAGCAATGACAAAAATTAATAAATGGGATTGGATTAAACTAAAAAGCTTCTGCACAGATAAGGAAACAATCAACAGAGCAAATAAACAACCTACAGAATGGGAGAAAATATTCACATACTATGCATCCCATAAAGGGCTAATATTCAGAATTTACAAAAATCTCAAGCAAATCAGCAAAAAAAAAAATCAAACTACCCCATCAGAAAGTGACCTAACTGATGACACACATGTACATAGGGGAAAGCAAACCTTAACAGAAATCAAGCTAGTGGGAGAGGGAAGGAAGGGATGGGTGAAAACCTACCTAACGGGTACAATGAACACTATGTGGGTGACGGGCACACATACCCATGACTCAAGCATTATAAAAAGAGATCCATGTAACCAAAATTATTTGTACCCCTGTAATACTTTGGGGGAAAAAACATAATGGGAATTAACCAGGAGAAAGCGGGGAGGAGGATAGGGGCAAAAGCCTACCTGGTGGGTACTAGGAACACTATTTGGTTGATGGGCACACCTACAGCTGGGACTCAAGCATTACAAAAGTGATCCAAATAACCTAAAACTTTTGTATCCCCTTAATATTTTGAAATTAAATAAAAGAAAACGGAAAGCAGAGAATTTCCATACTTTGGTAAAAACTATCATAAACTGTAGCAAATATCATACTTAATGAAGAAACTGTGGGTGATTCCCTTTAAGATTTGCAATTAAACAGGATGTCCAGTAGTACCACTATAGCTCTAGACAGAGCATGAGATCTTGGTCAAGATAATGATATAAGAAAAAAATCTTAACATGTAAGGATTGGAAAGCAAGATATAAAAATGTTTTTATATGCAATTGGTAAATAATTTTGGCAAAACCAAGAATATCTTCAAACTAGTAGAACTATGAAGAATGTCAAGTCTGAAAAATATAAGATTAAAAAAATGCATACAAAAAAATAAATAAACATTCCTTAAAACTAGTGATTCTTAAATGGGGATGATTTTGCCTACCACCAGACATTTGGCAAAATATGGTAACATTTTGGTTATCACAATTCTGGAGTGTGAGGGGAAGGTGCTACTGACATCTGGTGAGTAGAGAGAGAACAGAGATGCTGCTAAACGTCCTACAATGCACAGGACAGCCTTCCCCAATAAAGAATTATCCAACTCAAAATGTAAATTGTAAAGCTTTTGGGCAACCCTACTCTTTACCAGAAAAATAGCCAATGAAAACAATATTGTAGAAAATAAGATACCACTCACAACAGCAATGCAAACTGTAAAGAATCTAAGGATCAACTGATCAACCTAACAAGATATTTATAGAAGCTTAATAGAGAAAATGGTAACATCTCTTAAATGGCATAAATAAAAACCTAAATTTATGAAACAATATTTTACACTTTTGGATATATTGCCTTAATATTATAAAGTTATCGATTCTTTTTAAAAGTCACCAATACATTTTTTAAAATATAATTTATAAAATTATCAGTATTTGGAGAATTTGTTAATCTGATTTTTCAGTTTTTAGTGGGCTAGCTGAAGAATCATATTCTTCACTTTTTGAGTGGTTTGCAACTTCTCCAAAAAATACAATAAAATGTAGCATGCAGAAGCAAATTGAAGTGTATTTAGGGGCATTTGTTTCTTAGTCCAGTGCCAATTATAACCATCCTCAATATATTAAGTTTAACCTATTTGAAGATAACTAAAATTTTTTGTCCTGAAGGATAAAATTATATGTTTACACTCACAAGAAAATTAGTTTTTAAAGCAATATTAACGGTATTTTAACATCATCATTGTTCAAAGTATACATACCTATAGTTGTACACTAAAGACTAGATAATCAGATACAGAATTTCAAATGTCATTTTTCCTTTGTTCTTCCCTGACATGGCATTCTGCTAATTTTAGTACATGTTTTATATCAAAACTCCCTAACTCTAATCTCCCAGAAACTCATTAATCTGCATTAATAGCGTTTCTGGGAAGCTGTAAGTTTAATCAATTCTTATTTGATAAGGGTCTCTAATGCTTTTAGTGATGGGCGACTTACTGAGCATCAAACTGTTTTAAAACCATCAGCATTTTCTGAAGTCATGTCAGATGTTGATAAAGTGAAATTCCTGGTACAATATAGGAATTTAATTCTCAATTCTTTATCCACTGAGAAGTTTAATAAAATAGAAGGCCCTCAAAATGTTATCTGAATACTGAAGAATACTGAATACTTATTAAAATAGTATTTCCTCATAATCTGGATACTTTCATATCCAGATAGCACAGGCTATTTTCTCAATGACCTGATAGAACTCTAGAAGCTACTGTTCAACTTGGTTTTTAAATATCTATCCACCATAATGAAGTGATAACTATGGTTCACTGTCACTTTTTGCAATGAATGCCCTACCTCTGAGCTGCACCCTCATTCAAAATATCTATATAGTTTGCCTAATTCTTTACATCGGTCATCTTATTTGATCCTCACAACAATTTTATGAGACAAAATAGAATACAGATGTTGCTTTTACCAGTGGAGAAATGAGCTCAATGACCTTATGTTCTCCAAAGTCATGATGGTTTTGTATGAACTCCTATTGCCCTTTTTCTATGAGTGTGTCCATCCTATCTGTCAGGGCACAATGGAGAGCTTGATACAGTTTGCAGGTCATAGACTACAGAATTCTTGAGGATAAAGTTCTCTTATTCTTCTCCATGCCCCCAGTGCCCAGTAGAATACCTGTGTGGAAGAAAAGAAATATCTTTCCTTACCCATCTCTAGGTTCACTGCTGAGACTCTCATAACAAAAGACAGAATAACACGAGAAAAGCATATGATTTTACTTAATGTAAGTTTTACATGACACAGGAGGCTTAATAAGGAAATCAAGACCCAGAGAAACAGGTATATCTATGTATTTTTATACTAAATTTGATGAAGAATTGGCTACTCACAGAGAAGTATGATTGGACAATGAGGGTATGATAGTAAACTGGGGGAACTTAGCAAAACCTGTTTGTTCATATTTTTCTCTATGTCCCTCTGTCTTCAGAGATAAGGATATTCCTCTCCTTCTGGTATAGAGAAGGCACCTCTCAAATGAAGGTCTTATGACCTACTTCAGAGAGAGGTAAGAAATTCCTTTCTAGATTTTATGAACTGCTTCAGGGTAGAAGGGTAGGAGAAAGGCAGAGAATGACCTTTCTACTTCTGCGGTTTTCTCAAATCCCTTCAGTTTAAAATACTTTGGGGCAGCATGTCCTAAACTCCAAGTTCTATATATGTACAGAAATTACACACACACACACACACACACACACACACACACACACACACTTATTTAAGTCAAATTCTGAATTCTAATGGACTGTTTTTCTAAGGCCCCCACTACCCCAACAAGCCCACACAGGTCTACACACACATAAACCCACTACTTATGCCTAGAGTTCATGAAATTACTTATTTGGAAATGCAAGACCCAAAGCACTCTGCTGTTTCCCTCATCCACATCTGCATGCCTTTATAGCTAGTATTCCTTTTCCTCATTGTCCTCCTGAGGAACTAAGTCCCTCTCTTTCTTCAAGACACAGATCAAATGTTACCTCCCTGTAAAGTTTTTACCTGACTCCTACCACAGGTCAGATCACAGGAGTAAATTGTTCCCTGCTGACCCATCTTTCACTGCTCTCAGTTATTGTAGATTGAGACAAGATCTGTGCTGTAAGTGGCTGAAGTTAGAACAGATTATAACACTGAAGTGGTTGAGGAAAAAAAAGAACAAAACCATTCTGATTTGACATTATTTAAATAAGCTCTTTCAATGATGCTTCACTTCCCTGTGTTCAACAGAAAATTTTAGTGCCCGTGGATCATTCCTTTGTTTAAGAGTAAAAATTAAGAGGCTAACTCCAGATTTGGAGGCAAAAAGAGTGTTCTACAGAAACACTTTTTAGTATCATGTGACTTCCATGTTGCTGTGGTTTAAATATGGTTTGGCTAAAACACATGTTAAAATTTGATCCCCAATGTGTCAGTGGTGAGAGGTGAGACCTAGTGGGAGGTGTTTGGGCCATGGGGTGGATCCTTCATGAATAGATTAATTCCCTTCATTGGGTGGTGAGTGAGTACTCCTCCTTGACGAAATGGATTGGTTCCCATGAAAGTTGGTTGTTAAAAAGAGTGTGGCTTCCTTGGTTTCTCACTCTTGCTTCCTACCTTGCCATGTGATCTCTCCATGTGCCCACTTTCCTTCTCCTTTCTGCCATAAGTGGAAGCAGCATGAGGCCCTCACCCAGTGCAGATGCCCAACTGTCAATTTTTCATCTATCAGACTCATGAACCAAATAAATGTTCCCTTTATAAATTACCCAGCATTGCGTATTCTGCTATAGCAACACAAAATGAACTAAGACACATGCAGGGGTCCCCAACCATTTTGGCACCAGGGATTGGTTTTGTAGAAGATTATTTTTCTACAGACTGGGAGGGGATGGTTTTGGAATGATTCGAGTGCATTACATTTGTTGTGTGCTTTATTTCTGTAATTATTACATTGTAATATATAGTGAAATAATTATACAGCTCATCATAATGGAAAATCAGTGGAAGTCCTGAGCTCATTTTCTTGCAACTAGATGGTCCCTTCTGGGGGTGATGGGAGACAGTGACTAATCTGACAGAAGGTAGAGCTCAGGCAGTGATGTGTGTGGTGGGGAGTGGCTGTAAATACAGATGAAACTTTGCTTGCTCCCCGCCACTCATCTCCTCCTGTGCAGCCCAGTTCCTAACAGGTCACAGACCAGTGATGGTCTGTGGCCTGGGGGTTGAGGTTGGGGACCACAGACACATATAATGTAGCTGTCAGCCAAACATGAAATAACTGGCAAGAAAGAACAATTAACAAATTTATAGCTTAAAATTTTATGTAAAATATATATTATTATCTTCAAATAATTATTTAAATAAACTAATGTCTTACCTTTAATATTATCAATATTAATAAAAAAACAGTCCTTTTTTACTTACAAAATACAATTCTACCTGGACTATATTCAGTCATTTTTATTTTATATTTTGCTTTTGTTTTCATGCATAAAATTATGATATAACTAAAATCGATTTCTAAAATATTGATTTTACATTTGTAGACAGTGCATTGTTTTCATTAATCATAAAGTACAATTAGGGCTTTGGCTTTGATCGTGTTTTAGTACATGTGAATACTTGAGAACCTTGATTTATAATGTGAAGTCAAGATTTATAAATATAAAATAGTATCTCTTGGCCTTCAATTTCAAATGACTAAAGCACTTACTGAATTAGCTTTGGGAATACAGGAACTAAAGTGAACATGATTTATGCAATTGCTAATATTCTTCTCCTCTGGAAATTTTTCTAATTTTCTAAACACAGAAATCTCTATATACTAAAGCCATGTAGAATGAAAGCAATCTATGTATTTCTTTTTTTTTTATTTCAGCATACTATGGGGGTACAAATGTTTAGGTTACATATTTCTTAACAGTGGATTGGACTTCCCTCCCTGAATGCTCTTTGTAAATGATAAAACTGATCAAGTGAGAAACTATATATGAATTACCAGAAAGTTAAAAAGCTGTAAGAATGTAAGATGTTGTTATTATTTCACTGCATTAAACCATCTGAAGACTGGCAATCTACATCTAGCTTTTTCTTTTCATAGTTCAAAATTGATCGTTGGCTTATATTTGTTAGAATTCTACATAATTTACTCTAGGGAGAAAAGCAAACAGAACCTAAAATATTTTCTCCCTGCATATTAAAGAGAAATCCCATGGATACGTTCAAAGAGGTGATCAAATCACTTAAAAAAAAATTTCTATAGAGGTTCCATTTCTAAGCTCCTTTTCACAACAAATTAAGATGAAGCAGTCTAAGTTAAGACTGCCATTATTAAAGTCTGATTATAAAGAAATATGGGGGGGATAACAGGCAAGATGGCTGACTAGAGACATCAGTTGCCAGATCATCTTAGAAAAAAGAAGAAATTGTAGATAAAAAAAAAAAAAGCCCTTGTGAAATTTTGATGCAAAAGTGCCAGAACCTACGAGAGATCACATGGGAAGAAGTTGTGGAACAGAATAAGAAAGAGCAAGAATCCTGCAGAGATCAACCCCCAAGGAATTTGGGGCCCCATGGAAAAGGTAGATGGGAGTGTTTGTTTTTTCTCCCCTAACATCTCTGGCAGACTGCACACTCAAAAACTATTTGAAAAGTTTTCTATCCTCACAAGCCCAAAAGCTGCTGCCACCAGTGAACTGGGAATTTCTTGAGAACAAAGCACCAGGCTATCAGCCCCCTCAGGGTCACTCCCCCACACCACAGACCTGAGCCCAGGTGGTGGGCAAGGTACTGCTTTTCTACCCGTTGTGTGTTTTGTTCTTCTCAGGGAGCCTCAGCTCTTCAGTTTTCTTGTCACTGATCCACACACAAACATTTCCCAACACCTGTCCAGACTGCAGTGGCCACAGGGGGCTGATGGGTTCCACAGGAATTGTGTGATACCAGAGCTTGGGCGTTCAGGGTAGGCTGCCTTCAGGGGAGAGGAGAGTGCAGCAAACCAGGGAAGCCCCTAGAGGCAAAGGAGACCAGAATGTCAGCTCTCCTTCATTCAGATTCTTCCCCTCTTCTACTTTTGCCTCATCCATAGCTGCCAACACAGCCATGAAAGTTCTAACATGAGTTGGCACAGGAATGCCAAGAGGTGAATGAGCCAAACTCTTAGGAGTAACTGCTTTCCTTCTGTTGGTGCCCCCACCAAACTGAGGTTTCCACAGAGAGTGGAGACAGCCCTGTCCCCTTAAAGACCTGCAGTGCACCAAGGGGTGCTCAGATTGTGAGCTCCCTGCCTATCAGCCCTCCTTGGTGCTGCATGCCTGGTTATTCCAGTAGAAGAGGGCATACCGCAAAGCAGAGGGACATTACACCTACTTGACCTTTCCACAGGCAACTAGGTACTATCACACTTCTCCCTGACATGTTCAGGTATTGAACTTGGGGAATCAGAAGACAGCCCCACAGGCTGGATCTTGTACCCCCAGAAGTTCATGGGTTGCTTGGGAGCACAGAGGGAAGATCTGCAAACTAATCCTGGGAAGTAAGTGAACCCATAGAGGCAGAACCAAAAGAAGAGTATGATGTGGGTCCAAGCTGTTGTGTACTCATGGAACATCCTTCCTTCCACAGGAAAGCTGCACATTTTGTCTGGAACAGGGTCCCAGGCAGGGAAGCTCTCAGCCTGAGAAACCACTGCTAGTGAGTTCAGCTAGTTTGGGCTCCTAGTTATAACCAGATGCTGGAAGGAGATCCATGGGGCAAGGGAAGATGGAGAAGAGTGACACCCACTTCCATGTGCCAGACTGTGATTCCCAGATTGCCCTTCCCTGAGAGCAGATTTTTCTGGCTTGTTGGGGCCTCTTCAGCTCCTCCCTGGGTGCTTACCTAAGTGGCCTGGGAGCTGACCCTCAACCCCTGCCCAGATAACTCTTGTGTCTGCCTTTGCATAGCCTGAATGCAGGCTTACTTGAACCCAGCCCCACATAGCCTCACTCCTCCACTCACCTCAGCTATGGTGGAGCACGAGAAACACAGGCTCGGGAAAGAGAAAGGATTTCAAAGATCTCCATTTCCCTTTACTACCAAAAAGCAAGGAATGTGCCCAACCTCATAATAAACCACCACTACAGCCTACAAATATCTAGCAATTGAAAAAACCACCACAGTAAGGATATCTACAACCAAGATATCTATCCAGGACCTAATCCCCCATCAAAGTACCCACAAACAAATCCAAAGCTCGTTATTCAACATATGCTATAAACACACCCTTAAGAATGAGAGGGGGAAAAAAAGCACCATCGAAACAAAATAAAATCCAGAAACAAAAAGCTAAGTTGCTCCAGATGACAAGGAATCAATGCAAGAACTCCAGAAGTATGAAAAATCAGAATGAAAGGACATCCCTAAGGGGCACACCAGCTCTCTAGCAATGGATCTCAACCAAAATGAAAATATTGAAATGACAGATAAAGACTTATAAATATGGGCTGTAAGGAAACTTAATGAAATTCAAGAGAAAATGGAAAACCAACTCAAAGAAACCAGAAAAAAATTAGAAAATGAATATAAATTTTACTAATGAGATAGATGTATTAAACAAAAGCAAACAAAAGTTCTGAAAATGAAAAATTCATTTAGGGAAATATAAATCACAGTCAAAAGTTTTAATAATGCACTACAACAAGCAGAAGAAAGAATTTCAGAGCTTGAAGACAAACTCTTTCAAACTAACCCAGTTAGTCAATAATAAAGAACAAAGAATCAAGAGGAACAAAGTCTATGATAAATATGGGATTATGGAAAACGGCCAAATATAAGATTGATAGGCATCGTTGAGGGAGAAGAAGAAAAAGCAAAAGGCCTTGAAAATCTATTTGAGGGAATAATTGAGAAAAACTTCCCTGGTCTTGTTAAAGATTTAGAAATCCAGATACAGAAAGCTCAACAAACATCTGGGAGAGTCATTGGAAAAAGAGAATCACCAAGGCATACAGTCATCAGACTGGCCAAAGTCAGTATGAAGGAAGAACTCTTATCAGCCGTAAGGTGAAAACATCAAGTAACTTACAAAAAAAAACCCATCATACTAACAACAAACTTCTCAATAGAAATCTTACAAGTCAGAAATGAATGAGGTTCTACTTGCAGTCTATTTAAATGAAATAACTGTTAGCCAAGAATTTTTGTATCCTGCAAAACTAAGTTTCATAAACAAGGAGAAATAAAGTCTTTCCCAGAGAAGTAAACACTACAGGAATTTGTCACCATTAGGTCTGTCCTGTAAGAAATGCTTAAAATTGTTCTATATATGGAACAGAACAATTGATACCCACCAGTATAAAAACATCCAAATGTTAAAGCTCACAGTTCTCACAAAACAGTAACACAAGAAAAAGAACAAAGCAACGAGGTAATAAAGTGATGACCAAAACTGTATCTTACATATCAATACTAAGGTTCAATGTAAATGGTCTGAATGTTCCACTTAAAAGACACAGACTGGCTAAACAGATAAAAAAACACAACCAAAATATATGCTATCTCCAAGAAACCCATTTGACTGGCAAAGTATTCCATGCAAATGGAAACAAAAAGTGAGCAGGAGCAGCTATTCTGATATCTGATACAACAGACTTTAAATCAACAATGGTAAAAAAAAAAAAAAAAGACAAAGATGATAATTATATAATGATGAAGGGATAAATTCAACAAGAAGATATAACAATCCTAAATATATATGCGCCTAACACAGTAGCTCCCATATTCATAAAACAAATTCTACTAAATCTAAGAAAAGAAATTAAGAGTAACAACATAATAGCCAGGGATTTCAATACTCCTCTGACAGAACCAAACATTGAGACAGAAGATCACCAAAGAAACACTAGCCTTAAGTGGGACTCTACTTCAATCAGATGTAGCAGACATTTACAGAACATTCTACCCAAAAACTTCAGGATATACATTCTTCTCATTAGAACATGAGATATTTTCCAAGATAGATCATATGTTAGGCCACAAAATAAGTCTCAACAAATTTAAAAAAATAGAAATAATCCCAAGTATATTCACAGACCACAGAGGAATAAAACTAGAAATCAATTACCAGAGGAACACTCAAAACTACACAAATACATGGAAATTAAAAAAACTACTGCTAAACGATCCTTGAATTATTGTCGAAATCAAGATGAAAATCAAAAAATTATTTGAATAGAATGACAAATGTGACACAAGCCTCCAAAATTTATAGGATAGGGGAGTGGACATGCTTGAAGCTCTGACTCAGGTGGGGCAAAGGCAATATATGCAACCTAAACATTTGTACTCCCATAAGATGCTGAAATGAAAATAAATAAATAAATAGAACAAAATTTATAGGATTAAAAAAAAAAGTGCTATGGGAAAAGTTCATAGCCTTAAATACTACATCAAAAAGACAGATCACAAATTAATAACTTAATGTCACACCTCTAGGAACTGGAAAAAGAAAAACAAACCAAACCCAGAGCTAGCAGAAGAAAAGAAATAACAAATCTCAAAGAAGAACTAAATGAAATGGAAACTAAAAAGAAAATACAAATTGTCAATGGAACAAAAAGTTGTTTCTTTAAAAAGATAAACAAAACTGATAGGCCACTAGTTAGATTAACCAAAATTAGAAGAGAAAGGACACAAATAAGTTCAATCAGAAATGGAAAAAGGAGACATTACAACTGATACCACAGAAATACAAAATATTATCTGTTCCTATTATGAAAACCTCTATGCAGATAAACTAGAAAACACAGAGGAATGAGATAAAGTCTTGGAAACACACAACCTTTCAAGCCTAAATTAGGAAGAAATAGAAATCCTGAACAGACCAATAAGGAGTAGTGAGATCGAAATTGTAATAGAAAAAAATCTCCCAAAAAGATTCTTCAAAGAAATAAATATAGACCTACCATTCAACCCAGCAATCCCACTACTGGGTATCTACCCAAAGGAAAAGAAGTTATTTTATCAAAGAGATACCTTCACTTGAATGTTTATTGCAGCATAATACACAATCACAAAGATGTGGAATCCAACTAAGTGCCCATCAGTTGATGAGTGGATTAACAAAATGTGGTATACACACACACACACACACACACACACACACACACACACACACACACATATATATATATATACCATTGAATACTACTCAATCATAAAAAGTAATGTAGCAATGTCATTTGCAGCAACTTGGATGGAGCTGAGGAACATTATCTTAAGTGAAGTATCTCAGGATGGAAAAACAAACACCTCATGTTCTCACTAATAAGTGGGAACTAAACAATGGATACACATGATCATAAAGTGATGTAAAGGACATTGGAAGCTAAGAACAGGGCAGGGTGTGAGGGTGGTTAGGGATAAATACTTACCTGTCTGGTATAATGTGCACTATTCTGGTGATGGGCACACTAAAAACCCTGACTTTAGCATTATACAATTTATCCTTGTAACAAGAACACTTGTACCCTCTAATATTTTGAAATGAAAATCATAAACCAAAGCAAAAAGTGAGAATTAATATGGCAAATAATGTATGCTACTTCATTTTGCAGTTCTGGTCCACTCTTTATGTTTTATTTTGCTTTCTAACTTGATTTTATATTAGAAATGATATATTTTTTTCTCTGTTCTCATTTTCTAGAAACCATATACATTTACTTGTTCTCTGATGTTGTTTATTGACTTTTCTCAAGTGACATGGTAGTGTAGTTTTACCTTTCCTAACAATGTAAAAGAAAAGTAATTTTCCAAGAAGAAGATTTGGTCTCTCTTATTGTACATGTTCAACATAAACTTGGGTGGACCAGGCCAGGCCAGGCCAAGACAGAACAACAAAGATGAAGACAGGTCAAGACATAAGTTGATCCAGAAGGATGAGACCCGCAGCAACAGTCAGGAACAAAGAATGGTGATCTGGCTTTTTTGTGGCTTATGAAATTGAAGTTACTATAATATTGTCTAGAAAAAAATGCATTTTCAGTTTTCACTTTATTTAAGTATTTCTATTTCTATTATGAAGATTTGCATCCTGAAGACATAAATGTCACAAAAATATGAAACGCCTACTGAGGAACTATTTTTTCTGCTGTCATAAAAGAAAGAAAGAAGACTGGGTTTGTATTTAGTATATTGAAAGCTGTTCTAGATTGCTTTTTAAACTGAACAGGACAGTGACACTTTAGAGTTTCTTGCATATTACAGTGTTAAAATGCTTTCACTACAAGATTTCTTCACCTTTCTTGGAGGTTTCTCACAATTACATCATTCTCATTACTAAGAAACTTTTTTTATTTTTGCTTTTCTGATATTTAGCCAAAATGTTTTTCTCTATAGACTGTCTTATTAATTACAGTTTTATTCCCTTATACCATTTTAAATAATTCTCTTTGCATCTTTCAAAGGTGATTGTGATATGTTCTCCTCCTTATCCTTTTACCAAATTATGCATATATTGTACCCTTTATTTTCCCTCATTAGATTATTCTTCTATTTTGTGAATGATTTCTATTGAATCCTTCTCCTCTGAAATTGTTTCCATCTCTGTAGGATAGATGTGCCAGTATTAGCCAACTCTGTTCATTCACTGTTCTGAGCTCTTAACATTTATTAATGCATGTAATCTTCACAACAGCTCTATGAAGCAGAGCTTAGTATTTTAGCAAATTTTCTGACAAGCAAATTGAGGAATAGAGAGGTTTAGTAATTTGCCTGTTTATTAATCTGGTAAGTAGCATAACTAGGATTGGAACTCAGGCCTTCTTGTTCTAGAGTCTAGATCTTAACCGCTATACCACATTGTCTCTCAGTAACAACCCAATTTTCAGATTAAATTTGAATTATTATTTTTTATTCATAAGATTAGCATACATACGGAAAATCAAAAATTAAATGAGTCAGGAAAGAGTATATTGACATGATTTTTTCTTGTACTGTGACAATACAATTTAAGCATATATTCCGGACTCTCTCACAATTTAATCCCAACCTAAAATGTGAATCAAAGAGCCTGCCGTTCTGCATTGTCATTTCATGAGATCTTGGAGATATTTTGACTCCAAGAGCTGCTTTTTACAAATATTCCCAGAGACAGTTATATCTTAGCTATTATCAGAAACTGTTGTATGTATTGCCATAAAAAAATAAATAAATAAATGGAAGTTAAGTGACAACATGAATTGCAAACAAATATCTTTTGCTTGTCTGTCTTTTCCTGATTTTATATAATTAACATTTAGCAGTCTGCCATCAAAAAATATGTATTTTTAAATAGATTACTCTGAATTATAAAGTATGTTCAGGATTAAAAGTTACCTGCAATCTTTTTTCAAGTTGAACACAGTCTTAAAAATCACATACTCATTTATTCACCAAATATTTATGGAGTACCAATAATATTGTAGGAATTGAAATAGGTGTGGTAGATTTAAAAGGGAGAGAAAGGGAGTGAAAGAGAGTGAGAAAGATCAAATACGTATTCTGCTTAGGAACATAGTAATGAATATAAAACAAGAATTGAAAACATATAATTCTGATAAAACCACTATAGATGGGGTATATTCCCAAATACAGATGGCAAATTATAGTTTTAATCTTAAATTAAACCTTAGTAAACATACATATTTACAATAATTATAATAGTAAAAAGGGCAACCTACAGCCATTCTAAATTGTGTACTGAAAAGTTAACAATGAAAATTTCTTAGTTAACACTAGTGAATAAAATGACTAGCCCAATGCCTTGTTTATAGCACATATCAATGCACCCGAATATTTATGGTAGCACAATTCACTATTGCAAGGATATGGAAACAACCCAAGTGCCCGTCAATCCATGAGTGGATTATTAAAATTTGGTGTATGTACACAATGGAATATTACTCAATCATAAGAAACAACAATGATCTAGAACCTCATATTTTCCTGGATTGAGCTTAAGACCATTATCCAAAGTCAGACACCACAAGATCAGAAGAATGGGCTCCACTTGTACTCGCCATCAAATTGGTACTAACTGATCAACACTAGGGTGTTCATATGGCAGTAATACTCTCCAGGGATTAGGCGAATGGGGGGGTAAACCCGCAGCTAAAGGACCCAGGGAGCATTGTAGGGGGGAAGAGCATGCCTATAACCCTCACTTGGGTGAGGCAAAGACATAAAGTGTAACCAAAATTTTGTACCCTCATAATATCCCGAAATAAAAAAATAAAAAAATAAAATAAAAGAAGAGCTTAATGTATAAGAAAAAATAATAATAAAAATAAGTAAATAAATAAATATTTGTAGAGGAAGCAATACTATAAACAATAAAACTCCAGTTATGCAAAGGTTTGTTGCTGTTTTAACTTGCATAATGAATTTGAACCTATCATCCATGAGCCTGCCTTCCATTGGGTATTGGTGGAAAATTATATCGTAATAATAATGGAAATAATTATTTTACTCTCTCCCATAATAAAACATGCTCTTTCAGATAATCCCTGATTTCTAAATTCTAGGCTTTCAGGAACTTCCGAGCCATACTCTACAAATATCAAAGAATAGCGTGTCCAGATGGAGGAGGAGCCCCCTCTCTCTCACTGTTCCCCAGGCCTTCATTGTCGTGTGATGTTGGTCGGCTACACGGGTCAGCACCCCAGACAGCTGGCCACCATCCCATCTGAAGTTGTAGTTGCTAGAAGCCTGGTTTCCTCTCTCCTGACTCTAACTGCATTGTCCTCCTCCTGATGTCTAATGCCTGGCTGTTGATGAATTTAGCTGATGGCTTTATCCAAGGAGCACATTCAGTGACATCTGGGTGCTTAGCTGGATTCCCTCTGTAACCTCCTTCTGTCATCTTGTTCCTCTTACCTGAATCTCGTTCACACATATCAACAGGATTAAGTCTGAAAATCTGTCAACACAGAAACTGAAGACAAAGTAGAAGGAATGGCCCAATGTCTTTTTAGAATGACTAAAATCACTCAGTTACCTTCCATTACTTTTCAATTTACAAGCCCAGTTCCAGTTTGCTAGTGTCTCCTAGTACTTTAAATATTTGGGAATCCCTTCACTTTACCTTTAGGTCTTTATTGTTATGTTTGATTAACGTTTCTTATCTTTATGCAGGGCACATTCAATTCCTTATCCAAACTTTTTCAATAAAGAAAAAATACAATTGTCTTTTCTTCATGAAGCGTAGAATGACTAGCTGTACTAAACCATTAGCTTCATCTTCTGCCTAGTCAGATTTATGTTGTACCATATAAAGTAAAAAGAGAGAGAGAAGTAAGAGAAAAGCAATGAGACAGAGCTATCTTTATAATCACTGTGGACTTGCCCTTTCCCTCATCCTCAATTTCAAAAAAGATAATATAAAACTTCATGCTGACAAGTTAATCACAGTCAGGGAGAGAATGAGCTCAACTGCGTATGTAAAAACTTGGTTGTTTTTCTTTGATTCATCCAGATAGCATCACACTGGGTCAGTTTCTTGTTTATACTGTCTTTATTGTTTCTGGTCTTAGAACAATAAACAGCTCTAAGTGGTTTCAATTACAGCAGCAAAATTGTGCAAATGAACTTTGGCTTTGTTTCATATTGAATAGAGGGTTTTTATGATTTTATAAATGGTAATGTTTAGGAATCTTGCCAAATTTTTTCTACAAACCATGAAGAGTCACATTTGCCAGCTCTAGGTCTTTAATCGCCCAAATATCCTTCCCTTGATATGGATAAAATATTTTTAACCTTGTTCCATGGAGATGAATAGGAATGATCAAATTATCTGTGGATTCAGCAACAATTTGCATAAACAAAGTATTGGAATGTTTTTTGCTGGGCATGTATTCATAAGCCAATACCTGATTTTTTTAAATGTCTTCTGTAATTGTAGGAAAATATGTTGCCATTCATTTTTAACAAATTTAATATAAAGTTGTATCAGCAAGGATAAATTACATTATTCTGTGGTAACAGACAGCCCCCTTCCTAATCTCAGTGGTTTCACATAATAAAAGATTACATATAAAAGTATATAGTTAGTCAGGGAACTGTACTATCTCATGTTAACACAATTACCTGAGCAGGGGGGAAATAATTCTAGAGATTCCTACATCAACAATTAAATACTCCAGAACTGGTAACACAGGCCCTCCATCCACAGGAGTCCAGGAAAGTCAGCCTTCCATCTGCCTTAGACTAGTGATACAGTAAGGCATGGATTCATTTACAGAACCTGGAATTTCAATTGTATAGAACATTCTTACAGAATATTCACTTAGTGAATGTATTAGTCTGCTAGGGTTGATACAAGAAAATACCACAGACTAGGTGGCTTAAACAACAGAAATTTATTTCTCACAGTTCTGGAGGCTGGAAATCTAAGATCACTGTGTCAGCAGATTTAGTTTCTCCTGAGGCCTCTCTTCCTGACTTACAAATGGCCATTTTCTTGCTGTGGTTTTCCATGGCCTTTGCTTTGTGCTTGTGCAGGCCTGATGTCTCTTTCTCTTCTTAGAAAGATATCAGTCATATTGGATTAGGCTCCCCCCCATATGACCTCATTTAACCTTAATTATCTCTTTGAAGGCCATGTCTTCAAATATGGTTACATTCTGAGGGACCAGGAGTTAGATCTTCAACACATGTCATTTTCAGCAGTGCAAAGCCTGCAGCAGTGAATGAACTGTCACAAACCCATCAATATGTCTTTTCCATTCAGATTTACAAGTCGAAAATAATTCGCAAGCAAAAGTAAGACTGAACAATACTGTGAGCCTACATGTGGAATTTAAAGAGTCTTAAGTATCAGAAAATTTTCTATCTACTGTAGAAAATAATGTTTGTTTCAAGCTTATTTTGGGATTTTAATAGAAAATGTCAAGTAGAAAATTTAGAACATTACCTGTATTGTTCCAATTAGCTGTTTCTTTCTCTCTCTTTCTTTTTTTTTTTTGCAGAATATGCTATCTCAATTATCATTAAATATTTTTTTAAAGAGAGAAAAATTCCAAGTAAAAACTATTGATATTAAGAATAAGAATTTATTTCTCATCAAACTGAAGAAATTACATCAATATAATTATTTGCCTTTAGAGAGTTATTGTTTATTCTTCATCCGACCTGCTGTTCAGCATCTTGATTCAGCAAAATTAAGAAAAACTATATTTACATTTATGTGCAAAGCATTTTTGAAATGTGATTCTGTGGAATGAACCTTTGTTGCACTTTTAACTCTAAGCACATAACTATTTATAATTTTTTGTGTATCCTTGTTCTAATCAGTTAACCTCACCAAGCTTCAATTTCATTATGTGCATAAAAGAAGATAATAAGATCGACTTTTTGCCTTTAACAGAAGATAATATTTGAAAGTGGGTTGTAAATAGGCAATCACATAAAATGTAATGAAAGCCAACTTCAGAAGATAAAGATCCCTAAGATATAAAAATTGAGTTTTATGAGAGGTTGGCAGGGATAGTGAACTATCAACAGAGAAAAGCTGTTCATTTTTGTAGAATTCATTTATATTCTTTTCTACTGTAGAGGTACAAACAAATTCAGTAATTTAATTCATATTTCTTTCATTGGATCCTTTATCAAATCATAGAACTACATTTCAACTAATATAAATCATAGAAGTCACCTAATACAGGATGATGCTTATCACATTTAAACTAATCAATTTCAGATATATTTACAGATGCTAAGACTTTTTAAAAAAATTTAACTTCACAGATATTTCTACTTACAAAGCAGTATTGCCAATAGGAACCCTGAGGAATATTAAATCCTATTTTAAAAAAGCAGAAAATGGAAGAAGACAGCATGGTACAATGTAAAAGTTGATACCAGTTTGGTGTATTGAACTGAGATTGTTCAAATTGTATAAACATGGGCTTTGTGCAATGGTTTCAATTTTACTAACGTCATTATCTTTTTTTTTTTTTTTTTTTTTTTTAGACAGAGTCTCACTGTGTTGCCTGGGCTAGAGTGCCATGGCGTCATCCTAGCTCACAGCAACTTCAAACTCCTGGGTTCAAGCAATCCCTCTGCCTCAGCCTCCCAAGTAGCTAGGACTACAGGCATGCGCCACCATGCCCAGCTAATTTTTTCCATATGTTTGTAGTTATCTGATTAATTTCTTTCTATTTTTAGTAGAGACGGGATCTCGCTCTTGCTCAGGCTGGTTTCGAACTCCTGAGCTCAAACAATCCACCCGCCTCAGCCTCCCAGAGAGCTAGGATTACAGGTGTGAGCCACCGCACCCGGCCTAA
>CAUYSK010047474.1:0-24398 GCA_963575035.1 Avahi laniger | reverse complement strand
TAGTTTAGAAAACACGCGTAATGGGCTCTTGGTTTGTTTTGCCAACTTCATTCTTTTGGCTATAAATTTTTAATACTTTACCGTTATTGATATGTCTTTAGGAAATGCTTAAGGGCAAGTTTCATGCAGTGCACAGAAACGTGGGCTGCAAAGATGCATAAAGATAAGGATCCCTGTCCTCCAGAACCTGTCAGAGGGCATTTTCTAAATTTCTCATGTGATGTGTAACTTGAAGGTACAGCTATGAATTAAAATTTTTGTTTCCACTTAAAACTTAGGAGAATACATAAGGAGTGACGCCTAATACTCCATGCTGGCATCAAGCTACTTTCTCTGATTCATAAAACGTTTAAAATTCATTCAGATACAATTTAATGTCATAACACCTCATGCCAGGAGGTGATCTTAATGTCATAATGTATTTCAAGTCAGGAAGTGCTTCCCCAGGAGAGAGTCTGTAACTCGCAGAGGAAAAAACATGAGACGTTTGATGCTTGTCTCAGGGGAACACTCCTTTTGGTGAAGAGTTTTGTTGTTGCTTTTAGGAAACTAGGCCAAACCTTCAGCCGGTAAACCTAAAAGGATTTTGAAAAGCCTTTTTGTTTTTAAAGAAACGTCTCCTTTTTGATTGCCACTACCCTGTGTCATTGACAGGACATATAGGAAGACTTTCATCTTGACCATTTATTTACACTCACTTTGCACAGAAGTCATTGCATCCTAGGTCTAACATGGATACAACAGGTCAGTGTATCATCCTAGCTTTGGGACCTAGGGCAAGTTACTTAAGCTCTCTGTGCCTCAGTTTCCTGTGGTATAAAATGAGAATAATAACAGTACATCTCATAATTTATGAGATCTCAGTGAGTTTATGTTTGTAAAACATTTAGAAGCATGGATGTTGGAGATGGTGATTATGAAATATTAATTAGCATATTCATCAAAATTGTCAACTCTATTTATCAAGGAAGCAGTGGCCAGACAGATTAAGTGACTTTTCCAGGATTTCAGAGCCAAAGACCTTTTGGACTGGGTCACTGGTCTTTTAATAAAATGAAATATCTGAAAGAGCCTTTAGCCAGACTGTATTATTTCTAGAAATATTTGGCTCCAGGAAAGCTTAGGGGAAGATGAATACTTAGAGATCTGTGAGTTTTAATAATGTTATGTAATTATTTGAAGCTAAAAATTACACCTAGTTTCTCTGTGAGTAAACCATGGGAAGACTAAGTTTTTATGTCATTGTTATATTTTAGATGTTTACATGTGGCATCACTTACATGTGGCATCACTTGTACCTATCATTACCTTTCTAGACTGGAATACATGTTACTCCTCCCCCCCCTTAACTGTAGAATTTCCTCATTTTCATTTCTAATGTTCCACATGTAATCCTTTGTTGAAAACACAGCGTAGTCTATTTCTATGTTGGACTCCTGAATTAACATAACACAAAATTAACAAAACACACATACAGAGCTCACATATTTAAGAGCTGACCTGCTAGTGCTTTAAAGGGGACAGTTGGTTCTGAGGATGTGGCAGCCATTAAAAGGTGCTCGGCATATTGCAGATATTTCGTATCACAGACATTGTAAATGTCCTAACTGCTGATTAAAGCCTCTTCCTCTCAGTGTTTATCCACCGTCCACACTGGTTTTGTGGCAATACCGTATTCTCAGTACTATCCTATAGCTCTTGCTTTTTTGTTGCTTTCATAAAATTAGATGAAAATATGTATGTATGAGAAAATGTCAAACATTTCTTGTGTGTAAACTCAAGTCCCCTGCCTTGTCTGCTTGGTAGGCAGGGTGTCAATGTTCCTTCCATGCAGTGCCTCCCGCAGACCCCCTCCCCAGGTAGAGAGCTGACAGGGAATGCAAACATTGCTGGAAACCACTGTCACTGGTGTTCTGTTTTTCTGTTTAACTGCTGGTTAAACAGTAAGGTGTTTCTGTAGTTTGTGGAATTAAATTGAACTTTACTTCTGATGATGAGTGTAGTATGGTACCTATAATAAAACTACTACCAAAAGAGTTGTACTGTCATTTAGTTCATTGTCAGAGATGAGCTATTAAATTTTGTGGTTGATTTCAAATTCTAATTTATAATGTTAATGAACTACTGGTATGATCTAAAACTGGCCTGAGTCTGGCAGTAAGATAGTTTTGAATCGCAAAAGCCTCTTACTGTCCTCTCCATTTTGTTGCTAGGAGACCACAGATTGAGGGATAACCTGCATGATGCACATCTAAGAAAGTGATATTTTAAGAGTGACAATGGGAAGATGTTCTTGATGGTTAATGCTGTCTTCCCTTGCATTTCAATGTTCCTTAGTTTCAGAGCTTATAAAAGAGCTTATAAATCTGGCACTGTCAATGTTTACATTGACCTTTTAATGAAAGGCCCTATTGGGTTATCTTGAAATAATCATGAACATATAATTTACTAGCTATTTGTGAAAATTGGGAATATTTCTTACGCATTGTAGGCTGTTAATTATCAGTATTCTTCACTTAGCTTAATTCCAGCGAAGATTATGTTTAAGTTTTGCTGAAACTTGTGTTAGCATATATAAAGCATTTAGGTTTTCCTCAGTTACAGTTGATATTCAAATGCAGATTGAACTTAAAAAAAAATAATTAGACTCAGATTTACTTACAGAGACAGTTGGTATAGTATAAGAAGTAGATATCTATATGTATATTTCTTATAATAAGAAGAAATAAAATAATCTGTGTATTAATTTATATATTATATAATATATAAGAAATAATATATATTATTATATATGGGAAGACCAAGTACAGGCTCTGGTTCTCTTATTTGGTGACCATAGCCTAGTCAATCATACTCAGAACCTCTTTTTTTTTTTTAGGTTTCAAATGAGCAGAGGGTCTGAATCTACTTTTCAGTGTTAGAAGGATTGAATGAGATATCAGAATGCTTATTCAGTTGCACAGAGTTACAGGATTGCTGAGTGTAGTCATTTAGTTTTCTAATTTTAGGTCAAGTTATAGTTTGGTGTCAGTGGTAAACTGTTACCTGATTGGCCTTTTTCTGTTTGCATTTTTGCAGTGTTCACCATATATTCTCTCATTCTTGTGAGCCTTGTGCAGAGTTGTTTAGAAGAGGTAAGGAGGACCCAGTGGTGGTATGTGGCTCTTTGGGTCTGTCCTATTTTGTTGCGGCTGCCCAACACTTCACCCAGCTTGTGACACACAGGAGTCACTTGGTGAATATTGGTGAAGAGCCTGTATATATCAATGCTGACGTATTAGCATGCTAATACAAATGCTGATTTTTCTTTTATTCTTACCTGGTTTTCAATAGCAAAGAGGTACCAAGCGAAGGAGAGTTCAAGTCACTTTCTTCTATGTTTTATTTAAATATTTGTTTATTATAAACATAGTAGCTACACACGGTAGAAAAGTATAAGGAGTATAGAGAAGTTTCAGTTGAAAAGTAAAAAATTCTCCTTAAGTCTTCCTTCTTACTCTCACTCCATTTTTAACTAGAAGTAACCATTTTTATCTCTTTGTAGTTCTTCTGATGGTTACTATCATAATTCTAAATAATTTTAGAGTACTTCTACTTCCTGATTTCTGAATTTTAGACAGTGTCTATTGATGCTGCTAAAAATGATGAGGAATTTATCATAACTTACATGATCTTGAGTTTCACCCTTTACCTCCTAATTTTACTTAATTATATCTCAATCCCTAAATATTACATTTTATATAAAAATGGCTTATTTTAAACCTATAATTCTCTGTAATAAATAATTCTTTAAGCTAATCAAAATAATTATTTTATACCTTAAAAAATTTTCATATGTTTTCTGTGACTTATAGAGTGGCTATGAATATATTGTCCATACCGGGATATTTTTAAGATGCCAAGAAAATGGGTATAAACCAAAAGCGTCCGTGCAGCCGGGACACAGAATCACCCTAGTTATAGTAGGCTTTATATGCTGTTCTTAGACTTTCACATTGTGTTCATTTGGTTGGATGATAAAATCAGTAAAGCTTTTGCACCTTCAGAGATTTTCAGTGACTGATACAGTTCACAGTAAGGAAACTTGGAAGTAGAATTTCATAATGTTAACTATTTCTGTATTTAAATGGAGCTTATTGTAAATAATGATAACTTAACTAAAATTTAAGAAATTAATCAATGCATTCTTAAATTAAGATATCTTTTTTCTTGGTGAGGAAGTATCTGTCAATTCCAGTTTTATTTGGTCTTTTTATTATGTATGGTACTTTGAAAGCCTTTTCAATATCTGTGGAGATAAACATGATTTTTCTCCTTAGAGTTACTGATATCTTAATTAGTGAATATGAGGCCTCATATTGTAAAGTCCTTGCATTCCTGGAATAAACGTCTCTGGATTATAATGTATTTTTTAATGGGCTCTATTAGATTCTGTTTTTTACATATTTTATTTAGCTTTTTTTTACTTAAAATTTGTTTTTGCATAATCTTCATCAGATTGAAGTATTGGTGTTACAGTTGCTTCATAAAAAGAATTTGGAAGTTTTTCTTTTTTTCCTAGGTTCTGGTCTTTGAAGGTTTTAAAAAGAATCTATTTATAGTGAAACCATTGGGACTTTTGTTGGATATTTCTTTGATAACTTTCTCTTTTTTTCTCTGGAATTTGGAATGTTTAAACTTTCTATCTTTACTGAGGTCAGTTTTAATAAATTGTATTTTCCTAGGATATTATTCATTTCATCTAAGTTTTTAAAAATTTATTTGCAGAGTTGTGCAAAGTAGTTTTTTATGACTTTTAAAAATGTTCTGTTTCAGTAGTTATTTCCTTCTTGTTACTTATTTTTGTATTTGTGCTTTTCCTCTTTTCTCCTTGATTCCTTTTCTCCAGACAACCAGTATTTTGATTTATTAGTTTAGTTCTACTGGTTTTATGTTTTCTGCCTTATTAATTTCTGCTTGTACCTTTATTGCTTTCTTTCAGCTTTCTTTGGCTTTCTTTTGTTTTTCCCCCTGGCTCTTTGGGGGCAGGGGGTGGTTCATTAGCCATTTTCATTATTTGTATGGATCCAAATATTCATGGTTATGAATTTTCCCTTAAAACTATCCCATAGATCCTGGTATGTAGTGTTTTTGTTTTTTGTTTGTTTCCCCTTTGATCCAAGAGTTGTTTAGGGGTTTTATTTCAGGTGAAAGGGTCTTTTTTGTATATTATTATTACTTTGTAGTTTTATATCATTATAATCAGAGAACTTACTGAGATTTTCTTTGCCACCTAATGTATAGTTTGTGTTTGTGAATGGTCCATGTGCACTTAAGAAGAAGGGGGATATTCTCTTATCAGGGTTTGATGGAGATCCCTAAGATCAAGTTATTGATTTTATTGTCCAGGTCTTTCATGTCTGTATTTATTTTTTGTTCACTTGATCTGCTTTGGACTAAAAGATGTGTATTAATGTCTTCTCTCATAAGTGTATTTCTGTCTTTTTGTATCTCTTGTAGTTTCTGCTTTATAAAGGTAGTTAATGTGTTTTGGCACATGGATATTTATAAGTAATATTATTTCATCATGACTGTCTTTAGCATTTTGAGGTTAATTACTTGATTTCATTTAATGCTTTTGAGCCCAAAGTCTATTTTGTCTGATTTCAGGATAGAAATCTCTGTTTTCTTATTGCTTGCGTTTGCCTGCTTTAGGCCTTGTTATGTAAGAGCATCATATGTTCTGCCTGCTGCCCATCATCCCCCTCCCCATTGAGCCAATCATGGCTACCTGACTGACTTTGAGTAGACTGATGTATGAGTGGAAGGGACGCATGCTCCATCGGAGCAGATGTGCAGGGGCCACCCTGTGCTTCTGCCATGGCTTTTTTCCTTCTGTGAGAAAATGAGAAAAGTACATACTAGGTAAGAGTTGCATTCCAGAAAGATCCAGCAGCCACAATCAACCTGCAGTAACAGGTAAAGTGAGCAAGAGAAAAGCCTTTGGGAGATGTCGGGGTTACTTGTTGTGACAAATCTAACAAAGCTGGTTTATATATTTGGTATACTTTTGACCATCTGTTTACTTTAAGCCTTTCTGTATAGCTTTATTTTAGTTGTGTCTCTTGTTGAGCACAGATTTGGGTTTTGTTTTGTGAGCAAATCTGGAAATTTTATGAATATGATTAGTTCCTAACTCTGTCATACTACTTTATGTTATATTTACTGTGTATCTGTTTTAATTGCTGTTTTTTTTTCATGTGATCTCTTTTTCTTTAAGAAGGCTTGTAATTTTGTTCAACTGCTTACCTTTATGCTATAAATCTTTTAATGTCTTTAGCTCCTTTTTCTTACTTAAGCTCCTATTATTTTATTTGCTGTAGAAAACACATACCATCTGTGTGCCTCTCAGTGAGCATTTTTTTCTCCATTTTTCTCCAATGTGTGTATGTGGTTTTTTTAGCTATTTGTATTTAACATTTCTATCCTTTTCCCTACTTTTTAATTTTAGATCTATAGTAAAATGTATTCGGTGCCACCACCCATCATTTTACCTCCGTTTCCTAATCATCTCTTAGTTGGAAGTTAATACATTATCCTTGGAGTCCTGGCTTACGTTAATGTTCTTGATGGATGGCTTGGCTGTATAATCCTTGACTCACACTTTTTTTTCCCTGTAAGTTTTTTGAAAAATGTTGCTGTTGTCTTCCTTTGCATGTTGCTGTTGAAGTTGGAGGCTAATCTGATTTTCTTATTTTTGTATGAAACTTTGCCTTTTTACCTGGAAGCCCAGAGTTTTTTTATAAAATCTCATAGTCTTACCAGTGTGTTTCGTAGTAGACTATTCTGGATCAGTGTTCCCAGTAAATGGTAGGCCTGTTCAGTATTTAGATTCAGGTCTTCTTTTGTTTCTAGAAAATTTTCCGATATTGTTATTGTAAAAATTGGTGTTTTGTTTCTCCCCTCTTTAGGACTCCAGTCACATGGGTATTGGCTCTCTGCCTATCCTCTCATTTTTTTCGCCAATCCTTTTCTCTTCATTTTCATTCTCTTGGCTGTTTTCATTTTCCTCCTCATTGTCAGTAAAATCTATTCTCCCTTTAGATATATTATAACAAAGATTTTATTTCTGAGATCATTTTGTCTTTTCTTTCTTTTTCTAGAATTTGAAACAAAAGTTCATCATCTTATTTTTTTTGTGCATTTCCATTCTGAGTTTTTAAATTTCTGACTTACTTTTGTGTCTGCAAGTGTTCTTTTAATAATTTTTAAATCATATGGGATTGTCGTTTTCCTCTGCCTTGTGGTTGTTTTGGGGAGCATATTTGTCAGCTGCAAAGTTTTTATTCTTGCTTTTTAAATAGCTTTGTGTGGATGATCCTTCCCTTTTCTGTTTAGTTTACGGAGTCATAGAGTTTCTTGGACCCACAGTGGCATGTGTTTCTGTGACGAGAGATGAGGGGTTTGGGTGACTTCACAGGTTTCTTAGTTTGCACGCTGTCTTGTGTTGGTGCAGTTAAGTGCAGTTTCGTTACCGAATGGTGTTGTGAAGGGGTAGGTAGTGTGACTTCAATTTCTGTGATACCCGTTTGTTTCAGAAAGTCTAATTTATTTAATTTATTTCTGCCACTTGCCTTCTTTCCTTTTACTGCCAAGCCTCCTTAGAGCTGCCTCTTCTAAGGTGCTTCCTTCTCTCTCAGAAGCATTGTCTTCTAGAGACTGCTGCCTCTGGCTGTGGCTCTCTGTTCAGTTCCCAGCTGCAGTGCTCTAACCTGCCAGGTCTTACCCCTGGTCTCTGTGTTTCCCCACCCTGGTGGGGCCCTTCCTTGCTGGGAATTCTTGCTTGGGCCACCATTGCAGCCAGGTCCTTCCACACTCTCCCCTCTACTGTCCACAGGCTCCCTTCCGACTTCCAGCACAGGCTGTGTTGCTGGCTCTGCTAGTTTTCGATTTTTATTTCCCCAATTATATTTAAACAGATGCTTGCTGAGTTCTATCTCCTACTTTTGCTGTAGGCATGGATTTTGGGTGGTTGTATTTGTTCTTTATTGATCTGTGTGGTTTTTGGAGGATGTATGGACAAATTTGTCTTTGGGTAGCTACCATTATCCTTTGGGAATCACAGATCTCATCAGTACTTTTTAAAGATTAAATTTTTGTAAAGAGTGAAATTTAGTTTAAAAATTACTTTTGGCAAGTCAGGTTGTGTATAACAATCATTTGAGTTTATCCGCTAGTTACTATTCTTAGCTTTCTTAGGTATTTGGATATCTTGGCTTTGCTTTATTAATGAGTCCAATCTATACCTACTTCCCCTCTATAAGAAAGGTAACTACTCCCTGTACCAAGTTGAGGCATTGGGACTATTGCCAAAATAAGTCCAGCTAGCTTTCCTTGTTGTACCTATTCTCATAAACTTTATTTCAGGAAATTGTGCTTAAACACAGATACTTTGGTCACAGTCCTTAAATATCTCAGATAGTTTCCGATGTCTGAGAATCTATGATTATTTTTTCTTAATTATGCAGAAATAAAGTGAAAAGATCTCAGAAAATTGAATCCAAGAGCCTAGGCAGAGGAGTAAGACAGTGCTCCCCTTGCTGGTCTTGCCTGATGGAAGGAATTTCTCTTTGTCTCCAAGGCCAGGACAGGGGCCTGACTGCTCCTGGGAATGACAGCATTCACTGGGCTTTTCCATTGTACCTTGGGCTCTGTGTTACTGGTTTATGCAAAAACAAAGGAACTTTCAAATGCAGCCTTTTGGTGTAAGAATTCAAATTAGCGTTCTGGAGATTATCTCCCTCCTGCCTTTTAAAACAATTTTTTAATTGACACAAATTTCATATATTTATGGGGCTACAATTTGATGTTTCAGTACATGCGTATGTTGTATAATGATCAAATCAGGGTAGTTAGCAGATCTGTCCCCTCATGTATTTATCATTGCTTTGTGTGGAGAACATTTAAAACCTCTCTTCTAGCTGTTTTGTATCCCCCTGGGGGGCCTCTACATCTCTTCTATTGCAGAAGACTCTACTTTTTACATCACATGAAAGAAATTGGATTGTTTCAAAATACACTAAGCCCAAAAATAAAATAATTTTAGAAGGGTTAAGTTTATCTAGGAAAACCCCAAGTTTTTAAAATCTATGGAGATTACAGAAATGAAGCATCAGATAAAAATAAATTTTTATCACGAAGGAAATAGCTCTGTATGAGAGAGGCACTTTTAAGCAGATTATGAATTTTCCTCTCCTTTTCTATTGGCTTATTGTGTGACACTTGAGAAAACTTTTTAAAAACTGTAGTGTGAACAGTTTCTTCTGTCATCGGCATTGTTACACAGCCTGTGTGCCAGGCCCAGTGCTGTCCCTTTCCGCAGAGCAGCAGGCTGGTGGCTAAGGAGGAACTGCTGGTAAACAGCAAGAAGAAGGAGCTATCCTGTTTGGTGGATTCCCCGCAGGGTCCTGGGCATTAACTGTAATCCCCGTTTTTCAGTCTGTTGACAGGTCTTGACACCCCCTCAGGACATCCTGACTATAGAGCTGAATTTTGCCTCCAGTTATGTGTGCACATCCTCACAGCACTATCATTGTCACTTTTTGTGATACTTCTACTCTCATATCTTGTGATTTTAGAGGCAGCTTTATAACTACCTCAGCAATTGTCACCTTTTTCTTTCGGGTACATCTCATGATGTGCGTGCCATTAGTTTCCATGGTTCTACTTTAATGTCTCCCTCCTCCCACCCAGTTTTAAAATAGTATGTACTGTAGTTGCCAGTGTTTTACAGAGCTCCTAAATGGTTATTATTCAGGATGGAGAAAAATCAAGACTTTAGATTATTTGAGGATTAATTGGTTTTCAGGGCTCTGCTGTTCACTGGTTCCTAGTGGGACAAGTAGTGGCTTTGACCACATTTCCTCAATGGAACATGGAACATGGTGGCGTTGATCTCTCTCTCAGACCTCTTCCAGCCCTGAAGTTTGATATTCTTTCCTTACTTAGCATTCTAACTTCCTTGTGGGCAAGAAACTTTTTTTCCTTAGTGTTTTCTGGTACATATTGATCTCAATAAATATTTCCTGAATAAATAAGGTCAAGAAGAAGAGTTAGTCTGCCTTGCCCCTGGAACTGAAGGGGGATGGTTCTGTTGGGGCTGCCAGGTGGCCAGTGATTCTTGTGCAGATGGATCAGTGTTGTCTTTCATGGTGGAGAAAACGTTTTCTTCTTCAAGGTCAGAACCCTATAATACCAGAAATACCATTAATAATTAATACTATTGAGTTAATTTAGCTCAATTTAGACTTCTTAATGTCAATTTAGTGCCATGTCCTTACATTATATCACTTTATAACATAGATTTGCCTCACAGAATCTTGTTTCTGTTTTCTGGAACCTTCTACCCCACTATGGGGGCTCTGGATAACAGGTGGATTATTTGAAAATGAATTCTGAATATTCTTAAAACTTATAAAAATTAACTTTCATATATAACAAACATTTTAAATAATTTGAAAAATGTATTTTTCATGAAGTTTTAAAGTTATTTTCTATTTATTACAAATGAGTTTTCTGTAGTGTTTTTAAAGTGAGAATACTTTTGGTAATTCTATTTCATGAGAGGTAAGAGTCTCATAGTATAGTGGGGTTCATGCAGTATTTTTATAAAGATCACTGAACTTGAAGTCAAGTGTCAGACACCACTGATCTTGGCTGAAAGACCTTGGGGAGCCATTAACATCCAGATACTGTTTTCTTTCCTGTCAAATGGAGGTAGTATCTTCCATGGTTGTTGTAATAATGAAAATGGCATAACATGTGAAAACGTCTAGCAGAAAACCTGGCATAAGGTGGGAGTTCTGCTATTCCTAGCTGTATCTGTCTTTGAAAATAAGAGGATAAAGTACTTTTTAATTAAGCTAGTTTTATTTGGAAACCTTTAATAAGAATGATCGCACTGTAATTACAGTTCAAGATGCCTGGTATTCTTTAGAAAAAGAAGACATAAGAAAGTGACAAGTCTTTATTAGCTCCAGGGGAGCTATGGCTAAGGTTGAGAATGTTCTCATATTAGGAATTTTCCATTGGGGAACCTTTTAGCCAATTGGTTTTTTTTTTTTTTTTGTTCAAATATATAGATTTGAAGTAGAGAAAAAGGGACATTAAGATGTGAGAGAAAGCTTTGCTTATTCCAACACTTCATTTGTGGTGTGGCTTGTTGCCATCCTGTCATTCACTGTGTGACATAGCTCTGAGGTTATTTTTGTTTGTTTTTCGATTTGGGGCAGGCAGCTTTAATTCACATACCATGTCAATTCACCCATTTAAACTGTACAGTTCAGTGGTTTTTAGCATATTCACAGGACTATACAACCATCACAATTTTAGAACATCTTCATCACCCCAAAAGGAAACCCCTTAGCTTTCATTTCCCCCCACCTCCCCATTTTTCCCTAACACTACCAGCTCCAGGTACCAGTCCACTTTGTGTCATCTGTAACACAACACCCAAGACTGGGTGATTTATAAAGAACAGAAATTTATTTCTCACAGTTCTGGAGGTTGGAAAGTCCAAGATCAAGTTGCCAGCGTCTGGTGAGGGCCTTCTTGCGGGTCCTCACATGGCAGAAGATGGAAGGAGAAGCTGGAATGATTGTGTGTCTTCATATGGCAGAAAAGTGAAAGAGAAACCTCTTTAAAAGCCGTTTTTCTAGAAACTTTAATCAATTCGTGAGGGCAGAGCCCTTATGACCTAAACACCTCCCATTAGGCTCCACCTCCCAACACTGTTGCATTAAGGATTAGATTAAGTTTTGGTTTGAATTTTGGAGAGGACAATAGCATTCAACCATAGCACTAGGTAATTGCTGGTCTGTTTTCTGTTTCTATAGATTTGCCTACTCTAGATCTCTCATATTAATGGAATCATATTGTGTCTGACTTCTTTCACTTTGCATGTTTTCAAGGCTCACCCATGTCTTAGCATGGATTGGTACTTTATTCTTTTTATTGCCCAGTAATATTCCATTGTCTGTGTATACCACATTTTATTAATCTGTTCATCAGTTTATGGACATTTGGGTCATTTCCACTTTTTGGTTATTAATGATTAATGCTGCTGTGAACATTTGCTTTCATTTCTCTTGGGTGTGTACCTGGGAGTGGAATTGCTGGGTTATATGGTAACTTTATGTTTAACCTTCTGAGCAACTGCCAACTTTTTCAAGTAGCTGCAACATTTTGCATTACTATTAGCAGTATATGAGGGTTCCAGTTTTTCCATGTCCTCTGTAACACTTGCTATCGCCTATCTTTTGATTCTAGCCATGCTAGCAAGAGCCAAGTAATATCACATATGTGGTTTTGATTTACATTTCTCTGATGGCTAATGATGTTGAGTATCTTTTTATGTGTGATGGCCATTTGTATATCTTCTTTGGAGAAGTGTCACTTCAGATCCTTCACCCATTTTTTAATTGGATGATTAGTCTTTTTATTATTGAGTTGTAAGAGTTCACAAAGAACAAAATAGTCTAGATATAAGTTCCTTATGTATGTTGATTCCCAGAGGTTTTTATGCCTCAATACATGGATTTGGTTATAATAACCATACTGATTGAGTCAAGCTCTGCATTGACAACTATATATAAGTTATTTCTTTTGATTCTCATAATAACTCAAAGGTATAGATAATATTGCCCTCAATTTACACATACAGAAACCTAGGTGCAAAGGAGTTAAAGAACTAGCCCAGGGTCAAACTGTTAGTAGTTATTGCCTAGGGTCTGAGTCATACCTGGGCCTCACTATTGCCCAGTCTCAACTCTGCAATAGGAGCTGCATGCTCCTTTGCTGGAGCCTGGAGTTCCGGGCATATGTGTGTGCACTTACTCATGTTCATGTGTTTATACTGTGCCCAGTCGTCAGGTGTCATCCTTGACCTCTCCTGTCTCTGAGTCTTTGTGTCCGTAACTCCTCTGAGTTCCTTGCTATGTATACTGCACAGTTACAGTCTACTACATCTTGTTTTTCTACTGGTTATTTTATGTTTATTATCTAGATAGATAAGACACAGATGGGGCCTTAGCTTAGTAAAAGCAAGGTTAGATTAGAGAACTCTGGGGAATTTTTGAGGATTATTTTGACTTTTATGTAAGAAGAAATTTCTAAGCAGCTAAAGCTATCTCTCAGTGGAATCAGCTGCCTGTTGAAAACTCCAGAACTGTATTTATGCAAGCAGCATTGGAGTGTCCTTCTCCCAGAATCGTTGTAAAATACATTTCTACACAGGGTGTGGGGTTGGATCCTGAAGCCTCTTTCACATTGGAGAAGGACTTGCCGCTGGCAGAGCTGACAGATAATACAAGTGTAGAACAGCGTGGCACTTTCTCATAAGATCTGGCTTTAGGTTTTGTTTTTATTTTTAAGACTGACTAAACAGTGCTAGACTCTTGGAAAATAACAAGGTAAAGTTGTCTTTATCCTTCACAATAAAACCTTTGAAAAAACTTACTTCTAACTACTCAGACTGATATAAAACTTAAGTTTTTATACATGGGAAGGACTCTGGTTAAGGGTGTAGGGTTCTGGGGCCAGCCAGATCTGTATTTGAGTCTTAGTTTTGTGGTATCTTTGTTGTGTGACCTTGGGCTAGTTGCTTTGCTATTGTATGCCTCAGTTTCCTCATCTGGAAAATGAAAGTGGTAAGATCATCTCCTCTGAGGGAGTTGTTAAGCTTCTGTAATGCTTGTCTGACATGTAGTAAGTGTCCCTTAAATGTTTATTATTTGACGGAGGGAGGATTAGGGATGGGGATGGTTGTTCAAATAAACATAACCTCATTTTTAAATTTTTCCCAGTGGAAACACAAGAATAGAAGAGGCATGTGAAATGTACACCAGAGCTGCAAATATGTTCAAGATGGCTAAAAATTGGAGTGGTATGTACACAGTTTTCGTTTGTTTGCTCTTCAGGCAAATGCTTTAAAATCACTTCGAAGAAGGAAATGACTGTATTCCCAGAAAGAATAAGACTCTTGACCCCAGAGACAGGTGTTGGTACTGAATAACTCATGTGGCCACTGTGGACAGGAACTAAAGGAGCATGCTCTGAATGAACTAAACTCAAAAGCTTGACTTAAGTTCAAGCACAGGGACAATGTCTATCTTACTCTCTATAAACCACCTAATACAGTAGGTATGTGGTAACTAAAAAGAGTTAAAATTACTTGGAATTAGAAAGCATAATCTTCGCTTCTTACTAGTGTGCTCAAATAAATACAGTGCCATAAGGAATGAAAGTTGGAGTAAAACTCATTGAAAGCTAGTGGGATAAATAGAAATGCCTCGTTTACTTTACTTGAACGTTGGTTGAGAATTTCTAACCATTCTCTGAGATAACTGTGATTTCACTGAGAACTGTGACAGTGGGGTGAGGGGGTTTACATAAACCTCAAGAAGACTCATTATCTTTTAAAGTAATGCTTTCTATCCAGTGAGATCACATGTAACAAAATCCACAGGATCACTCTTTTCATTGATCTGAGAGGGGCTGTCTCTTTCTAACACTGGTTTCAGAGAGAAATGTATTCCCCTCCTCATGGCAAAGAGCCTTTACAGGGCTTGGTGATGGGGTATTTCTGTTGTGAAGATAGAGGTCACTTTTGACTGGAGCAGGGGTCGAGGGTCTCAGGATCTAGCTCACAGCTGCTGCGGGATTGAAAGTGGGTCCCTCGTTCTCTACAAGCCGTTTCCCCATTTGCTTTTAAGGCGTATACTTTAAAATCATTTCAGAGGAGAAAATACTTTTGAACTAGGTGAATCTGAAAGATTTCTTCTGGCTCTAAAGTTTTTTTTTATAAGTTTAGTTTTACGTAAGACTTTATTTAGTTAAAAAGAATTTTTTGGGTTTTTTTGAGTCAGAGTCTCACTCTGTTGACCAAGCTGTCTAAATGCACTTATGTCTGAATTATATTGTATTTTTCTCAATGGAAGAGAAAATAGTTTTGTTTCGTCATCCCATTTTTCATTTTGTTCAGATCCTATAATCATAGGTGAAAATCTAAAGAGACCACTTATTACTTATTGTATCTGGTGATCAGATATTCTAGCCTTTGGAAATTCCATTTCAGAGAGGCCACTTATCAGAGAGGCCACAAAGCTAAGGAGGCTTTGTGTGTATCCTCCCTTCTTCCCCAAAATAATCCGTTGCTTGGGGTGATGCTCTTGGCCTCCTGAAATCTCCATGGCTTCTGTGCTTTTCCAGTCTGTTTTAATGAAGCAACATAACACAAGTTATGTCTGGTCGTATCAATCCAGATGAGAGCTGACTTCCTAACAGTGACTTTCAAGGACTGTCCCCTTCCTTTCTCTGACCTCATCTCCTACCCACTCCCCTTTATGTGCCCAGCTCCTACCTCAGAACCTTTGCATGTGCTGTTCCCTCTGTCTGCACACTCTTTCCCTCGACAGAATGTGGTTGGTTCATTAAAACCCTTCACATGTCATCTTCTTTTCTCCTTTTTCTAAAAAAATAGCAACATTCTCCTTCTGGGACATTTCCTTTCCTTTTCTCCAATTTCCTTATCACCATCTAGAAAAAATAAGTTACAGGTGGGGCATGGTGGCTCACGCCTGTAATCCTAGCACTCTGGGAGGCCAAGGCGGGAGGATCGCTTGAGGTCAGGAGTTTGAGACCAGCCTCAGCAAGAGTGAGACCCCTATCTCTACTAAAAATAGAAAGAAATTAATTAACCAGGCAACAAAAAATAGAAAAAATTAGCTTGGCGTGATGGTACGTGCCTATAGTCCCACCTACTTAGGAGTCTGAAACAGGAAGATTGCTTGAACCCAGGACTTTGAGGTTGCTGTGAAATAGGCTGATGCCACAGCACTCTACAGTCAATAGAGCAAGTCTCTGTCTCAAAAAAAATTAAAATTAAATAAATTACATAGTGTTTATTCATTTATATTTGTTTTTATTACATGGTGACTCTCATTAAGATGTAAACCTTAGGCCAGGCGCGGTGGCTCACGCCTGTAATCCTAGCACTCTGGGAGGCTGAGGCGGGCAGATTGTTTGAGCTCAGGAGTTCAAAACCAGCCTGAGCAAGAGTGAGACCCCATCTCAACTAAAAATAGAAAGAAATTAATTGGACAACTAAAAATATATAGAAAAAACTAGCCGGGCATGGTGGCACATGCCTGTAGTCCCAGCTGCTCAGGAGGCTGAGGCAGGAGGTCGCTTGAGCCCAGGAGTTTGAGGTTGCTGTAAGCTAGGCTGACGCCACGGCACTCAGTCTAGCCGGGGCAACAGAGTGAGACTCTGTCTCAAAAAAAAAAAAAAAAAAAAAAGATGTAAACTTAGAAGACCAGGATGTTATATGTTTTATCTCTGCCGTATCTCCAGGGCCTGGAGTAGTACCGCAACATGGTAGATGCTTAGTACATTTGTAGAGTGAATGAATAAATATTAGACTCTTTGAAACTATGTCCATGTTGCAGTGGTGGTGATTGTAACACCATTGCATCTCTTTATAGTTTTAGAAGTTCTTTTATAATAGTTAAGCTAATTTATTTGATACTCACCTTTTGGGAGATTATGCTGATGGGTATTAGACCAATTTTACAGGTGAGGAAATTAAGCCTGAGAAGTTGCATGACTTCCCAGAGGCCATTTAGTTTAACATATCCTCCTTTAACTACACTTCCAAGTTTGAAGAAACTGAGCTGGTATTTGTTAGCAGTAATTGGAATGAGTACTCAGAGTGAAAAAGTAAGCCAGCTGTTACTTTTAAAAGGTAGGAACATGAAAATATAAAATTAAAGCGCTTACTATTGTCTGGGGAGATGAGGTAGCCCAAGAAAGCCTGGATGTTGTGGTATTACAACTCGGCAAGAAAAGGATGGATCATGATTGGTTCAGGGATAGGAAACATAGATAAACTATCAAAAATGAAATGCTGACAGGAGAGGAAGAATGTAGGTTGTAAAGAAATGATGGCATTTAAACATGCCAAACCATAGGTGTGATTGATGGCTACATTTGCATGTAATAATGAAAGTGGCCAACAGGTGTGTAACCTGACTCAGGTCCTTCTTAGCACTTTCCTTTGGAGGTCAAAGTTACCACTAGATTATTTTGAGACAGAGCCCACCAAAGCTACTGTTCAGCTGATATATCCTGAACTGCCACTTGGTGGTTAGCTGCTGCCCCAAGTACCCCCCAGATGCCTGCCCCGCTATGCCTGGCAGTGGCCTTGGCCCCTCCTCAGGACCCAAACCTCTTATGATTCACCAGTGACCAATATTCCTGGGACCAGTATCACTCTAATTATTTAGTGTCTGTCTTAGTCTGCTCCTGCTGCTATAACAACATACCTTAGACTGAGTAATTTATAAAAGAAAAAATTCATTCCTCACAGGTCTGGAGGTTGGTAAGTCCCAGATCAAGGCAGCAGAGTCAGTGTCTGGTGATGGCTTGCTTTCTGCTTCTAAGGTGGCGCCTTCTTGCCTCATCCTCACATGGCTGAAGGGAGCAAGGAAACTCTCTTCAACCTCTTTTATAAAGATGCTAATCCCATTTGCGAGGGTGGAGCCATGATGACTTAATCATTTCCCCCAAAGCCCCCACCTTTTAATACACATTGAGTATTGGATATTAGGCTCCAACGATACAAAATTTGGGAAATACCAACGTTTAGCAATATCCCTGTCATACTAGTGGTTAAACATTTACCAAACTGCCTGGATATTCTTTTTATCAGAAACTGAGGCACAGAGCAAGAGTTGAACCCAGATGGGCTGCCTCAAGAGTTTGTACTGCCTTTTTTCCCTTGGCTGAAAGTTGAGGAAACCCACATGGAAATTATGTGGTTACCTCCAGAGACTCAGTTGAAGCTTTAGCAGAATTGGATGTTTTATTTCTCACAAAGATATTTAAAGCAAATGTTTAATATCAACAGTGGGTACTGCTTCATGACCGAAATTTTTTTTTTTCCTAAAACCTAAATGTTTTGTTATATTCTTAATCATGCTTTTCCTAGTGGGTCAGATTCTTTCCTCTCCATTCCTATTGTACCGATGTTCCTATTTCAGACTTTCCTAAGCTTGTGTCTACCTCATCTACATGTCCTGCACTTGACTCATTCCTCGGAAGCTCTCTGCCTTGTTGCATTCTCTGAACTCAGCAAATTCCTCATGTCGACGCTTAAACCCTCCTGGAACCGGCCTGATGCATCTTCAGCCTTGATTTCCATTGCCCTGCCCCAGTTGGGACAGGCTTGTCGCTGGCCTCCACTTCTAGCTTTCCCTTACATTCAAGCACCTGTTCCCTGTTCATGCACTCTGCTAGGGATCCTTTGCTCATTCTTCCACTCCAGAAAGTCCCTGATCCAAAATCTTTTCTGAAAAACCTTTAGTTCATGTTATCTGGAGAGACCCGGGCAGTACCCCACAACCACACCTATTGGTGCTTCTGCAGGGAAACATTTTGCAAATTCTCACACTAAATGGGATGAAAACAGACTAAACCTCATATAGATTTCAGTTAGGTCTAAGATCAAGGTGTGGTGAAAAAAAATTTCAGTCAGGTTTTGCAGTAAACTGAAGAAAAAGCTTTGACTTTTTAGACTTTTTTGTATTTCAAAATTGTGGATCTGATTTTTATTTTTACTCAAGAAACTTATTTTCTCCATGAAGGCTTTTTTATCAATTTCTTCCACAATGACAGCTAAGTCCAGTAGACACTGTAAGATAGAAAAATGAGCAAATATCCTAGAGCTCAGTATTTTACCTTTCATTAAGCACTTGTAGCTTGATGCCCTAATTAGTGTTTATTATATATTTGTGGATTAGAATTGAGCAGCCCAGAATTTAGCCATTGGTATTGAATGGCCTGGCCAGAAAAGGGAGGCGTGGCGTCCAGAAGCACTTTGGAAGTCTCCTGGGGCTGAAGTGGAGAAGCTTTCCTTGCTGTTTGACTTGATTCTGGCGATTTTTATATATACCCAAGATGCCCTTGACCATATTTATATGTGCTTCTGACTGGAATGTGTCTTTTCAGTGGGATGTAACTTTTCTAGGTAGGTCCAGCACTTAGAGCATGGGCCATTCTGTGGGGGGACTTGTTCATCTTTGTTTAATTGTAGTGTCTTCTTCCTCAGCTGCAGGAAACGCATTTTGTCAGGCAGCCAAGCTCCACATGCAGCTTCAAAGCAAACATGACTCTGCAACCAGCTTTGTGGACGCTGGGAATGCTTACAAAAAGGCAGACCCGCAAGGTAAGACGGGCGGGGCACGCAGCACATCCGTCTCTGTGTAACTAACTAGCCAGTGTTTCCTTCAACCTTAAGATCAACGTTGGTGTCCTTTTTGCATCCTGGTAAAAAGGAATTTTTGTATTTTGGAAAAATAAAGAAATATTGGCAACTTAAGGAATTTTTCTTCTTTAATCATTTAGGGGCTTTTATAAGGAGAAAGTATATTAAATTAAATACTGGCTCTTTAGTTGTCAATTATCATTTTCTCAAACTCCATTTATGTTGAATTTTAGGGGATTTTTTTGGAAGTTACTTTTAATTTTATCTAAGACTTCTTATATCTTAATTTTATGAAAATACATATTGATCATAAAAAATTCTAATGTTCCCTTCTAAATACATAATGAGTTTTAAGATCCAGTTAATGGGCGTTTATAATATCTGATGGTTTAAAAATCTCTTATTCATACAGTATCCATTTTCTTAAAAGTATTTTTCAAAGTATTCATTTTGAGGGAAGAATGAAATTGGTTATTTAAAAATTTTGCAAATATTATTTTTTTGATAGAATAATGTACTTAGCATCAATAAAAAGCATGAATTTCTTCTCTCCCACACATGTGCACAGAGAGCTTTGCATCTCCCTTTTTTCCTTAGCAGTTCATTTTGTTTAACATAGAAAATCCCAACTTTTATAAATATATCATAAGAAAATAAGATTTCTTCAAGGGATTTTGTATGAAGATTAATCACAGTTTATTTCCAAAAGTGAAAAACTGGACACAGCCTACATGAGCAGTTAGAGTAGAATACTAAAATTATAATACATCAGTACTTTGGAATATGATACAAGCATTAAAATCCCTGGTTTCAGGGAATGTTCAATGACCTGATAAATGTTCTCATGGTAATTAAAGAACCACGTGAGACTGAATATTGTATAATCTAAATTTCAGAAAAAAGTTTGTTTGTGCACATAGAAATGTATTTTAAAAACCAATGGAAGGGCCAGGTGTGGTGGCTCACACCTGTAATCCTGGCACTCTGGGAGGCCGAGACAGGAGGATTGCTTCAGGTCAGGAGTTCAAGACCAGCCTGAGCAAGAGACCCCATCTCTACCAAAAATAGAAAAAATTAGCTGGTTCTGGTGGCATGCATCTGTAGTCCTAGCTACTCAGGTAGCTGAGGCAGGAGGATCACTTGAGCCCAGGATTTTGAGATTTCAGCGAGCTATAGTGATGCCACTGCACTCTAGCTGGAGTGACAGAGCAAGACTCTGTCTCAAAAAAAAAAAAAAAACACCAGAAGGAAAAATGCATCAAAATACTAACAAGTGGATTTGAGTGGGATTATAGATAGGCTAGTTTCTTCTTTATATGTTCCTGTATTTTTATAGCTATAACAATGAATGCACTTTTTTACATAGTTTAGAGAGAAATTGCTTTCATTTTTATTAATCTATTTACCTTTCTAAATCTTCAGTTAGGCCTTTTCACTTTGCTGCCTCTTGTAAACCAAAAGCAATAAATTTGGAGCTGTCAGCTATAAGCCACCATTATAAATACCACTATTTTATGATAGAAGTTTTTGGCTCATTGTTTTAAAAAATTAATATAATTTATTAGCATTATCATCTATTCAATTATTTTCTTTCTGTTATGGATATATTAGTATATCAAAAGTTAGCGTCTTTGAACATTATAAAAAATGTTCACTTTGCTTAAGAGTTGTCTGAACAGGCATGTCAAAGTGCTTTTACTTTTGGCTTTATGAAGAGTAGAATCTATTAAAGTGATTCTTCTTGTGACATTATACCATCTTCCAAAATTAGTATATATACATGGTATTAATGAAAAATATATTTATATCTATATTGTAGCAGACAAAATTTATCAGTGTTGGTGACAACCTCCATGGTTTTGTTTTCTTTATAATACAGTATTTCACGTTGCAGTTGGAGTCCTCTCTTTAAGGTTAATAGAAACTGAGCCAATATTACTCCACCTACAATTCCCCAAATTACACTGTAGCTGCTGGGAGCAAAGCCATGCTGATGACTTTGGGCTTATGCATGATTTGTTTGCTTCTCACTAACTAACCTGCCCACCCTCTGCCACAAAATTGTACCTCATTAACGTTCTAATAACAACCATGAAGACAGGCTCACCTGAACCCTCTTTGACTGAATGGATTTTTCATTGTTTTTCTTAAATGCCTACGCTTCAGAGGCTATCAACTGCTTAAATGCAGCCATCGACATTTACACAGACATGGTAAGACATTGCATTGCTTGAGTGGCTGTGGGGTGGAGTCCTTGAGATGGCTTCAAGTTGTGTTCTTTTTTTTTTTTCTGTTCCCAAACTGACTGGCATTCAAATAGGTAAAATGGGTGAGTGACTGATTTTTGTTTTTTCTCCCAGGGGAGGTTTACAATCGCAGCCAAGCACCATATCACTATTGCAGAGATCTATGAGACTGAACTTGTGGACATTGAGAAGGTAAGCAATGGGCACAGTTCCTCACGAGTGAAGCATGTAGAAAAGTTGACTTGAGACCTCTTCTCTCCCCATCAAGTCTGAGTGGTGCAGAGTGATCATAGATGGCTTTGCATGAAGGCTTTCAGGGCCTGGCTGGCTAAGTGGACCGGCTCCTGGAGAGAGCATCTAAGACATGAGCGCTCTCTCTTTGATTCATGTCAGAACATTAGTATTACCAAAAGAATCTTCAGCTCTATCACTGAGTACCCTGGGAAGGAAACATAAGAGCTCACCTCTGTACTCACTCAACCGTCACAGCCTTAAGTATCATCTGTCATCCAGCAACTCACAAATCTGAGTGCAGCCCAGACCTTTCTCCAAGCTCTAGATTTCTGTGTCCACCTGCCTGCTGACCTCTCCACTTGCATCCAGCGGCTGTCTCCAAACCAGCGTGTCTGAGACTGGATTCTGATCTCAAGCACCCCCCTGGCCCCCCAAAACTCCAGCCTTCCTTGACTTTCTCTCTCTCTCCACATCTGACCTATGAGCGGTTTCTGTGGGCACTGTCTTCCCTGCTCCCAAGTCTCAGCACTTCTCACTACCTCCTTGTCTCCCAGCTTGTGCTTGATCCCAGCAAGAGCCTCCCCCTGCTTCTACTCCCTCTTCCCCTCTCTGCCCACCCCATACCCCATGCCACAGAGCAGCCAGAGTGATCCTTGTGAGCAGTGTGTCAGATTCTGTTTCTCCGCGGCTCATTACCTTTTGCTGGCACCCTCTTCCTTTAGAGGACCGGTCAGAGCCTTGCAGAGCCTTCATGGCCTCACTGAATTGCTCCCCACAGCCCCCGCTCCACATGCTCCTACTCCTGTGGGACCTCTTCTCTGTCCTTTCACTGTCCTCCCCTTGCATATCCTGCTTTAGCCACCATGGCCTCCATGATCTCCTCACACGTGCTAGGTGAGCACAGGACCTTTGCACTGCTCTTCCCTCTGTCTGCAGAGCTCTTCCCCAAATGTCCTCTTGGCTGACTCCTCAAATCCTTCAACTCTGCACGGTCAGTTTCCCCATGTCCTTCAGTTTTTGCTCATTTATCACCTCTTCCATGAGGGCTATCATGGCCACCTTATAATAGTTAAAATTAAAACCTCAACTCCTCAGGAATCCATACCAGATCCCACCCCCCACACCTCGCTCAGCTGTTTCTCTCTTACTGCGTTTGTCACCTCGCACCATGCCCCAGGATGTGCTTGCTCCTCATTCCTGGTGTTCGTCTCTCTCCCTCCCCTAGAGTGGACACCTGTGTCCACAGAGAGCTTTACCTCTGTTTTACTGATGTGTCCCAAGAGCCCAGAACTCTGGGACATAGTAAGCTCTAAATAAGTATTTGTCAAATAAACAAATGACTACCTCTGCCATAGCAGATGGAATCTTGATTCAGAGAAGTGTCTCTTAGCAGTACTAAAGTTGGACTGGTGTTGTTAATGCTCGCCCTCTGACTTCATGCTGACTGCCACCTTTTGGTTATTCAGCATAAAATTTGCTCATGCTCGTTATGTAAAGTTCATTATTTGGCTGTTTTTTTTAAAATATATATATAATTGCCATGACTTTCTGGGAATACCTTCTGAGCTTCTTGATCAAGTCAGGGCCACCCTGTGCGTTGGCATGTGGGTATGAACCATCTCTTTGGAAGGTTGTCCGGGTATTCTGAAGGAAGATGATGGAGCTGGACCTGGGACCTCCTTTGTTCCCTGGTATGAGACGGATGATGGGACAGGAGGGGGATGTATGGGTCAGGGTGTCTGAGATGGGCATGGTACATTTACTGAGGTTGAACGAGTCTTGTGGGGACAAGCACTGTGCGTGGAGCACCTTCGCCAGCAGAGGCTGCTGTGCCAGCTTGCTCTCCACAGCGTTCAGAGCGCCTTCTCTGCCACCAGGGCATGGTCTCAGGCAACTGCTCCACCACATGGGTATCAGTAAAATTGAGGGTGGGTAAAATGACCTGAGGCACACTGCTTTTTTCCTTTTCTTTTTTAATTGGTGGTTTGTCATGGCTACTTCTGAAACCTCCATTACCTCATGGTGTTCCTGCCATTCTGAGAATTGGCCAGTAGGTGGCACCTTCTCCATTGATGTGGCATGTTCTTTTAAAAGCAGAAGAATATTAGTGAACACTCAGGGTTAGCTTGTTACGGTCCCTGACGTTTGGGCTCCTGTGTTTAAAAGCATCATTACCTTCTCTTCCCTAGTTGGACTCACCAAATGATTGTCAGTGGTGTGTGAAGTTTGAAAAATCAGTTGCACCAAAAGTACCTTCTATCTGGTTTGTTACAGATGAATTTCTTCCCATTCAGTACTACTACCCAATGTTTGTTCTCTGATTCATTCACAGATTTTGATTAGTGAACAGTAAACTATGTTTTATAAACTTATATTACTACTTTTACTTCATGAAGTAAAACACTGAACCAAATAATAAATGGGTACACTTCAAATGGTCTTTTTTTTTTGAGACAGAGTCTCGCTTTTGTTGCCCAGGCTAGAGTGAGTGCCGTGGCGTCAGCCTAGCTCACAGCAACCTCAAACTCCTGGGCTCAAGCAATCCTCCTGCCTCAGCCTCCCAAGTAGCTGGGACTACAGGCATGTGCCACCATGCCCGGCTAATTTTTTCTATATAT